>JANVCJ010079954.1:0-11401 GCA_026413505.1 Epizoanthus ramosus | reverse complement strand
CACACACGAGTACATGCTAGAAGTGTTGAATGGTTCTTCAAAATTGTTTGAGTGCTCGTAAAATTTGGCCCTTGCTCGAATTGCTCGCAAAATTTCGGAGGGTGCTCGCTTGCTCGAATTCGCTCATTTTCGTAATTCAGTGCTCGCTTGCTCGTGCTCAGTCGCAAAAAATAATGCTCTGCTCGCATGCTCACAAATGCTAGCCCTTGCACGCGCCTCCCGTGGCCCAGTGCCATACACTGACTCGCACACGTATCACGGCGCGCATGCTTACACCCACTGATTCATTCACTTGCACGTACACACAGAGACACACACACGCGCGCGCAGACACACACACACGTGCGCAGACACACACACACCCGCATACACACAAACACATTAACGAAACACATACATGCATGCACTGTCAAACAGGAAAAGGTGTGTGTAAATATTCTGTTTAGTGTACTTTAACACACACAAATTTCCTTTTATGGATTGTCGGCCATAACCGCTCATGTTTGGCAAATGCTTCAATGTAGTTGCAGAGTTTGACTGACTTGCCGACAGAGTCCCTCAAGTAATTTGTAAAATTACAGTGCCGAAACATCAATTATTTTCGCAACAGTGAACTGATGAGTTCAACACCAAGAGTGATAATATCTAATCTCGCATTAACACGTGACGTGCTTGGTGTAACAATTAGCCAGCAGAACAAACAACATTCTCGAGTGGCACGCTTCTGCAGGTCCCACCCATATTCACTTCTTCTTGTTTATTATAACCTATCCTAAATTTATAACATACCATGTAACGGGAATGAGATCCACACGGAGTGATGGGACAACAGAAAACACAAGCGGTCATAATCTAAGCATAATATTTATTCAGTACATATATGCTGTTTGGAACTTGGTTCAAGAGTGCTTATCATATAAACTTTGCGACTCATGGGCCGTGACCGCGTCGGATAAATTTAACCTATAGAGGAATGCGTTTTCAAGCTGTGCTGTGCGCGTCTATCACGATAACACTTTGCGAGTGTTTACCATAGTATACACTTCTTTTGTTTTGTTGAATCTGAAGTCTTTTAGGACTCAAAGTATTAAGATTTGCAGATTGCAGAAACGGATTAATTGTTGATTGTTTTATAAGGGTTTCCTAGTTTCGTATTTTGGAATCCTTGGTGATAAAATGTCAGTTCGGTTTATTGGCTTGCCGGCACCTCGCTACATCGTATATCGCGCGTAGTGTTAGAGTTTTACTGTTAATTCTGAATAGTTTTGGTTAGGAAACTTCTGATGATTGAAAATGTGGTCCAGAGTGAGTGATGTGGAAGATAATATGCTGGCCACTTTAGTAATTAATTCACTGAACGCGTGGAGTCGCGTGCCTTGGCCGCATTTAAGTGTTGATAATTACCAAGTTCGCATAATTTACAAGTCCCAGTTTTGATTATTAAAGATAAGTCACAAAAGGGGCACCGACACGATGTCACGGCCTGTTTGCTTGCCTTGGATAATTTTTAAAACATTCTTTTATGTAAATGTAAATACATAATCTCGCCCAAATCCTCGTAATGATTTACTTTGTCTCTTCCGCTATCAGTAATCAATAAACTTCAGAGAAACAGCAGGGGTCCCTTACGGCGGGAAGCGACCATTGTAAAAAAAGCCTCTAAGAGAGCGTCTGGATTTTTTGACAGCACGAAAACTTTAACAGCAACAACTTTGCACTCATGTACTTATAACTTTCGCGTTAGCACTGATTAGAATAGAATGCATTCATTAGTTTTTGACAACGAACGTGTTTTGAGAATGTTTTTATCATTTTAAACCAGAATATGATGGCCCAAATTCTGCCACGCTCAAATCCCAGGACTGGTACATTAGACACGCTAAAATATGAGCAACTATAAAGAGGTCTTTATGGGGTGCAAAACGACTATGTCATACTTTGCCATACTTTGATTATTCTGCCAGCTAAAATGAACCCAAATTAAATGTGTATTCAATATCTTTTGTGCAAGTCAATTAACGCGACTTCTAACGCCTGTAATGAATCACAACTCCAAAGTCAATGAATCTTGAGTGTGCCCGCAAACGTGCAGTTTGCAATTGTATCTAAGTCACTGCAGCCACGAGTTTGAATATCCGTAGACCAATTGCTGGAAACCACGCCGACATGAATACCTGATATGTGATTAAAAGAGCAATAATTACTGTGCTAACAGTTGGTTTTGCCCTGGTCACAATTGAATCTTTATTGCATTCAAACAGGTCTTAATGATCAAGATTTTTCATCGATCGTTTCTATAGTATTTTAGGGGCAAGTTGAGGCCAAGGTTTCGCGATGTTTTTCACATGCAAATTTGTTTCACAAAACAATGAAATTGACTGGAAAATGTTTGTCTTGTCGATAAATCGAGGTAGTGTTTACAAGAGTCGATACTTTGAAGAAAGCCTTTTCGACTCAGCTACTAATGAATTTTACTCAATTTTCTCCCAATATCTTCTTCCAAAGCCTAGGTGACTGTGTATATTAACTTTTTCCATAACTGCAGTCAATTTAATCAATTAGTATGGTGTCCATTGCCTTGGCCCTTGGCAAAGTCCCAGGCAACGTGAAAAAGGTGTTTATGTTTCTTTTGTTTCTGGGCTTTAAGGATTACAAAACTCTTTCAGTAACAATGCAAATATAGTCGAAAGCTGCGTTTTAAAATCATTCTTGTACATTCACATTTGAACGCTTTGTGTTTGTGAAATTTCCTGATTGGATATTGGAGTGTTTTAAATTGTGCCGAAATCTTGTTTACCAAGTAGCCGAGTTTGCCAAAGATTTGCATACCAGAATGACAACGTATAGCTACTTGTTATACCGTGCAATTTTCTCAGGAGCTTGTCTCACAACGCCATTGCGAGACAAGTTACTGGAGAATTGCACAGTGTAACAGGGTGCCTCAGCAACTTGTCTCGCAATATTTTTGTTACGCGCACCGTTGCACGAACTCAGTTCTACTTTTCGCAATGATTGCAGCAACTTCAAGCACCGTTGTACAGTGTAACAACCCACGAGCAACTTGTCGCTCAACGGCGTTGCGAGACAAGTTGCTGAGAAAATTGCACAGTGACTGACAGCGCCTTTACATTCGAAGTTTGAACGAGATGCATGTCTTTCAGGGACTTGATTTTTAAAGAACACGACAAAACAACAAACAATTTGATTATATTCTTATGCATATAAGTCCCTTTAAAAGTTTTAATTTTATATGAAAATGGGAGAATTATATCTATAGTTTAAAAAATGAAGCCAAAAATTATGTGAAAGTATATAAGGAAAAACTCATAGATATTGGTGATCTCAACTTTATAACGCATGCACTACATACAAAATGTACAGACTATAGTTCCTCTGTCTCACCGGCACATCTAAATCAACATGTTGTATTCATTTGTTTACAAAAGTACAAAATGTCGTGTGATATGAAAATTTACAGCTCTGTTTGAGCTAACGCAAACAGGTTTCATTTAATCATTCAAGTCAGAAGTAAGCGTTAGTGATTTATGAATGATATGAACCAAGTCGAAGATTCTGCAAAGACGGAAATGACAACAAAGCCAGATATTCGACCGATAGTTGTAGGTTTTTGTCTTTGTATAAAAATAAACTATACCGTAAACACAGAATATTTCGATCAGAATAAATAAGGAGTTTTTGTACTCGAATCGTTTCCGACACGTTCTAACTAAGACTATTGAGAAACCGCAAGATTTTATGACCATCATGTCTATGCATACTAATTTCATCACATGCATGCGCACACTCTAGCCTGGTTTTAAGGAGGCGTCAAACCAATCTGATGGCGGTTTACCACATTCTATACAACTGGTTTTGCAGATGTTCTTTTACTGATCACCGCCACATCTCTAAGATGGATAAAGATATAAATGGTAAACATGCTAAAAGGGTCGTCCACGTTCACTTGTCAAGTTCGATTATTATTTGTAATTTGGCTGTCAAACACCAATGATAAAAAGATGACTATTCTGCGTACGTAGAAACACAAATATTCGCCTAAGTTTCCTTTAGTTGACCATACAAACGGACGACGGGTCAATTTTATATCTAACCTACGACATTTTGCGCGTGACAAATAATCTATGGTTTGACTTTGAGACTGCACACGCTCTAAACAGATGTGTCTGCACATTTAAGTAACCCGATCATGCCACTTAAAATGTAAATCTGCTAATTACATTTTAGCAGTACTTTAGACACGCGTCATACGCGTGCAGTGTTTAAGACAAGACCAATATCAAGGAATGTTTTCAGACATCGTGTATAGTGATGAATACCCATAGCGTAATCACTGATTCCTGTTGAAAGATTTGTCGGTCTTTTAACGGATTTTAAATTGCTTTCCACACCTACTTAGCAAATTAAAGGGCATATGGTGTCGACATTTTCCAGTTGTAGTTATTTTCAGTGCGTGGGGTCGAGTTTTGGAAACTCAAACATTGACTTTGTCCCAAGCCAAACACAGACTCGTGTCGGCCTTTTGTTTTGCGATTCATATCGGACCGATTTATATCCGAACGTCTTTAAGTATGTTCACTTTGTCAAAGTTAAGAGCTACGCGTGGCGTGGCGACATCTTCAGAGAGCCGCGACCGCAGATAAATTACGCAAAAATATATCATAAACCACACTGCATTTCACAACTTCTCATAGCTCGTTAAAACCAATATTTGAGACAATGTCCGTTTTGTCTGCGTCGTTTTATCTCTATCTGATAATTTTATGTCGGTGTACATAGTACGAATGCGAAGGAATGCGATTTGAATATTCATCGTGAGCAGTCGAAAACGCTCAAGAAGACGAAAGACAAGTATAAATGCCACTCAAACTCCTTTTCCTGTTGCTCGATATCCCCTTGATGGTATGCAAGGTACTTATTCATTTGCGAGGCTTTTCAGCGTTCCAGGAACTAACTACATAAATGTTTAGTTTAGCTAGAAATATGAGTTGTGCACAATTAGCCAGGGATGCCTGAAAGTCATTTGCATGTGAATTAGTTCGCTAATCAGGTCTTATAAATGACAATGCAAAGTTCACTCCGGCAGACTAAAATGTGGGCAGAAAAAGTCAGTTCTATTGGGGTAACTAGCGATTTTTGAACCTTACTGAGAAAACTATTACATGACAAATACTTTTTTAATTTAAATGTCGGTAATATTTCTTCATCCAAGTTTCTTTTCCATGTTCTTATCAAGTAGTGATTCTGCCATTTGCATTTTGATGCACACTAAGGTCATTGGATTGACAGCAATAGAAAAGACTTTAGACTTTATGATGTCAAGCAAGCAACATTAACATTAAAACCCTTGTATGAGAATTTGCCTTTCAAGACCGCGAGTTCTTGACCTCGCTTGTTTTCTGATTGGCGAACGCTGCCCTACTTGCACTTAAATTTTTTTTGTACGAGCAGCACAAACTGCAACAACCAATATCCTTTTACATGGCTTCTTCTATCACGAGAAACTCTGCACGTGGAATTACAACTCGTACTTTCATTTTCTATTGAAGAATATTTAGAGCTTACAAGCTTGGGTATTATTGGCTTGTTAACGGCCTTCAAGGCCTCGCTGACAGCACGATCAGTCATTGTTTTCACATCTAATTATGAGACTCGCCACGCGCAGGGCACGCACAATACAAAACCGCTTTTGATATGAAGATTAGCACAATAGAGTAGCCGCCGCGTTTTCAAAGGGCTTCGTTGTAGTGATGTGTCATTGGTGACGGACAGCTGAAGGCTCCTCCTTCTGAGGATCACATACCGTGAAGTCCCAGTGGACTTGATAAATAATTTTATAGTGTATTCGCCTCGTGCCTCAATCACAAGCCACACGCTGTTGATCCGCAAGGTCATCGCAGGCTTGGAACCGTGCAGAGCTAGTAGCATTTGTCACACCCAAAGCTTCCCGTCTAATACGTCTCTTAACGTCACAAGACAGAGCCTCGGCTCTTGCATTTTTCGGCGCAATGGAGTTTCGGCTGGATTCGGGTATCGATGGTCAGCTAAGTTTTGAGTTACCAAACCTAGACGATCTGGATCTTGCGGAGCTTAGCTACGACTCATCTTCAACGGTGTCATCCGACTGTTCACCTCTGAGCTCCCCTGTTATGTCTCCCGCAACCTCTCCAACGCCTTCAACATCTTCATCATCAACATCTCCTCTCCCGCCGGCTGCAAATCCGGATACATCCGGACTTAACCAAAAAACAAGCAAACATCGATCCAGATGCCGCACTCCGCATTGCACCAAGAAAGAACATGCGTCTATATTGAGGCGAAACGAGCGGGAGCGGAATCGCGTGAAGCTTGTTAGTGATGGCTTCACAAATTTAAGGAGGCACGTTCCAACGAGTCCATCAAACAAGAAACTGTCTAAAGTCGAGACTTTAAGGACTGCTATCGAGTACATTAAGCACCTGCAAAGGATTCTTAACGAGAGTCGAAGGCTGGAAAGGCAGAAAAGACTTACTAGACAAGTCGGATGGCTTCAGGAAGCATATAATTTGCAAGTATGTTCTATGAAGTAATTCAGCTTATATTAGGCTTTATAGCTTGTTAATTAAGGCTCGTGCTTACACATGTTGGCTAAGTAACCGAAAGAGACTTCTCAACCCTTCATAGTATCTTTTTTCCTGTTTCATTAATTATAATTTGATATTTTCCTCATCTAGATGAAGAGATAAGGTTTTAAGTGCTGGCACGCGCATGGTCGCGCGAGATTCGAGCGAGCGGTTTCGAACTGGACACTTTTCAAAGATCACAATTTGTTTTTGAGAAAAAAAAACATTTGCTTAGCAGCGGCATTAATTATTTTATCACCTAATTATATATGTGCACACAAATTATAAGATATATGGACTTCTGTTATGGCTAGTACAAGAAACTCGCATCAAAACTCAAGATGTAAAACGAAACAGCTTGAGCTTGACAATTTTGTTTGAGCATTTGATTTGTATCATCACTGTTCCATGTCCCAGGGTCTTCACAGATAGCTACACTGCTTATCTATTGTTATGCATTCAGTCAACTCCGCACGTGCCTTTTCAAAAAATAAATAGCCTTCATAGAGACTTATTTGTATTGTATGTGAGCGCTTGTCCGGGTTTTGCCGCGGATTTAATTACCTTTCAAGCAAGCTTTTGTGTTGAGTTCCTAGTCTACCGCGCATAAATCGCGATTTGTGAATTTTAATGAGCAAGATTTTGCCCCCTTCTGGTTTCTTCGCGAGCACTCCGAATTATAAGCTCATAAATGTTGACTTGTCTTTTAAAGTTGTTATTGTTTGTATCACTAGTGTATTAACTGCCTGATTTCTGGTTTTGTTTTCTAGGGCCTGCCTGGCAGTACCGTTGCTACACAAACTGCTGTTAATAACATACTGATGGAACTGCCCGAAATTGCCCCCTACCCCAGCGAGACCCACGGCCCTTATGGAGTCCCACTGAATTCCTTGAACTTGTCAAGTTTTTACAGCCCTGTAAGTTAATCAGGGAAGAAGTCAAGAATGTTCATTACAATGGAATGACATAAAGTAAGCTAAAGAACTGGCGTTATATATTGTAAAGAAATTTGTGCGCAACGCACGTGCTTTGATATTTCACTAGATAATCTACACTACCACTCACTCACAGAACGACATGTAAATAGGCCAACGAAATGGCGTAGAGTTAATAACAAAGCATTTAAATGAAAATTTTCCTGTGAAAAGTAAAATTATTAGCTGTAATTTCACAGCTCGACAAATTTTGATCTATGTTAAGATAAGATATTGAATCGAAAAAATATAGCGTTCACAATTGCCAATTGGTCAAGAATGCTAGAACAAGCAACCCACATATTTCATTGTCATGTTATATAATGCAATGTAAAGCAATAAATCGAATGTATCTACATTATAAGCGCCTTTGAATAAGGCAATAATTTTTCATTTCGAATTCTACTGTCATTTTCGGCAGTTTCAGATCAAAATAGGATTTGAGAAGTCCAACTACAAGCTAAGCCCACATGGTGTGGTGAAGTTGAACGTATTAACGTTTTATATAAACCACAACAGAAGCAATGCATATTTTGAAATTTTCTAAATGAAATCAAATTTCGAAGGAAAGCCGGTGGAAAGAGTTTAATTTTCTCAACGTGAATAGTGATTCATTTACCCAAACATACAATTTAATTGACCATTTCGAAGAATGAACACACAGCATTGTATTCATTTAGACTATGGGAGCTCAAGAAAGATCTTGAAATCATGCAAAGTTTGTTTTGTTTCCTGCGTCCCATGAGAAACTTGATTTATATATGTATACAGTGTATATAATCTATTACTCTGATACGTTAGCTAGCTTGACGTTCAAGTTATAACTTAATTTCTAAATCGAGTTTTAGGCAACAACACAACCACGAATATAAGCACGCACCCAACACGCAAAATCACGGAGATTAGTTACGAAAATCAAACCCATAGTTTTTGACAACATTTGTCTGAAGTTTTGGATAATAATCTTGGGATACAAGTGCCAGTATTATTCGTGCGAATAACAATAAGGAGTTGAAGTGTTTGTTCACTTATTTTACTTCTAATAAAGCTCAATTCTGTCCTGATACGGACAAAATTCTACACCGAAGTTGAAGATTCGACTTAATATGTAGTCAGCAGCTCATTTTCCGCTCGTGATATATGAGTTGGATAATAACTAGATAAGATACTTCATATACATGTAATAAATAGAAGGAATAAAACTAGAGTTGTTATCTAGATATATTAATAAACCTATTTTGCTACAAAGTTAGTTGTGAATGTGTAATTATTGTTTGTTTTCCCGCGTGAAACAAGTGGCCAAAATTTCTAGTTTAAGACTGATTGACCGCATGCAGTCCACTTTGCGTCAAACTGGAAACCGCGCTATATTAAAGAATTCTTTCTAGTGAAACTTGCATGTCAAGCTAGTAACTCGCCATGGGCACTCATGATCAGTTAGAAAAGTGCAAAAATTATTGACAGTAAATATCTAATCGGGCCATTGATTTTTCTTGCTATAACTTTGCATGGATGTCGCGGCTTGTTGGGTGATTTCCCCCAGTTGGAGCTATTGGTATAATAATCGTTGGGAATCAGAACAAATTTAGTTGTCAAGACAGCTATAATGTTAGAAATGCACAAGAAACATGGTTATTTGGAAACTGTTGTTTATTGATGAACGTTCTTTAAAAAACTGGAATAACTTATTACTTTGGATCATAAATCTACGAGATATTAAAATTGCCATTCTGTTCCTGAAATATCACCTCGAGTGAAGCGGACATGGCAGAGGTATAGCGTTAAGAATCAGTGCAAATGAATAAATTTGGAGAAAACTAAACGGCGGCTTATAGAAATTATATTTGAAGAATGCTACAACTGACAGGACATGTCCTAAAGGTTTTTGTATAGAAAACTATCTAACAAGATCCGTTTTGGTGTTTCGTTGATCGGTGTGATAACAACTTTGATGAAATTGAAATGTAGCCAGTTTTGTATACAAACTGCGTTGTAAAAGAAGACTATTCAACGACTATTCAATTCTTACATTCCAAGTCTAATAAATTATAATTATATAAAATAATTATACATACAAGAAAGTGAGGAACATTTGCGAAAGTTTTCCATGGTAATTTTGTTTATTTACATGTTGAATTTGAAGAAAAGAGTAACGAAATGAGTGAAAATGAATTTGCTGTCGACAGTTAGTACAGCAATGAAGTACTTTTTATCTCTGGGAATGCACTAAGTTATCGTTCTGAGAGAGTGCATTACAGAGATGATCAGGCGTTTAGTGTGTGTGTGTGTGTGTGTGTGTCTATTTTAAAGTCCACAGGCAAAGGTTATACGGGCCTGTAAGCGATTGCGTAACAAGCTGATCACTTCTGATTTGTTGAACATTTGTTGTACTTTCCGCAGTTTATAAAATACAAATTAAATACGCGGGAAAAGTACGAAAAATGGTTTAGCTGCTGCCGTAGTAATCCTCTCTTCTATTTCATAAACTAAACAAAACCGTGCCTAATGGAAATTGTTCCTCGGGGAGAAAGCAGTTTTCATTAGAAAACTTTTCGGAGTCGAATTCAGGATACAGCAAAACATAGTGGGATCCATTTGAAGATATTATATGACAACTAGAAAGGATGTTGCATCTTCGCTTGGAAAATCATGTGTATCTTTCTTCGTTAGCTGAACGGTACCGCGCGGTAGGATAGAAATAACTTGATTTAAAACTGCACCTCACTTTGAATGCAACTGAAGTTGACTGACTGAGGTCTAAAGGTTATCTCGATATTCGTTTGTTAAACCAGTCAACGCATTCCGCAAGCATTGAACCCGTTCACAAAACAAGTAAACACTGAAAATGATCCCAAGGTACGAATCATGCAATTACATTCAATAAATTTATTGAAAAATTATCCCTCAAAGTCAATCAAAAACAGATCTGAGATTATCGTGAAGTCTGTGACAACTTAAAAAAGTCTCTAGGGCTCTTTAAATGATGCAAATATAGCCATATTATACCAACACGTGTGGTTAACAATACGTTAATAATTTCATGCAATATTCTCCGAAGATGTTGTTTGTGTTAAAATCTTGCCATCACCACCCGCTATGGCAAAGTCTAAAATGTAATATTTAAACAGCATTTGAGGGCTACAACTGGATTTTTCCAGGCCCAGATTAGCATATACGGCGTGGCTAAAGTTTCTTGAGTCTTATTACTACGCGCGCTTGCATGCGTTATCGCGTTATCGGGCTTCGTGCGTGTTGAGTATCATGAATAATTCTCGATAATTGAATACCTGAACGATTTCTTTCTTCTAAAAAAAGATGCGTTTCACTTTATTAATACCTTTTTTGCTCACAAATGCAAGCACTCAAGATGTGGAATATACATATCAGCGTCACTTGGCAGAAATAATTTATATATATGTGATTGCAACTTCCAAGCAATGTGAATCGAGATACGAAGTCACTTGATTAACTTTCGCATAATCACTTATTTATACCTCACAAGGAACTTTGCCCCAGTCAGTGTTGCGTAACTTCCGTCAAGTTGCGTGGGACTAACAGAGGTTTATTTGGGTTTGGACTATTTGTAAAGTCTTTGTAATTTTTGTTAATCTCATTGCGGGGGTGGAGAATACAGCGCGCTACGTGGGGAGTTCATGAAGTGTCAAGCCACGGTCAAGCTTTTTCAGTGGGGTGCTGGGAGAGGGCAATGTGCATGCAATAGAATTTTATCCCAGTCAGTCAGTCCGTCAGTCAGTCAGTCAGTCAGTCAGTCAGTCAGTCAGTCAGTCAGTCAGTCAGTCAGTCAGT
>JANVCJ010079953.1:0-19773 GCA_026413505.1 Epizoanthus ramosus | reverse complement strand
AGACATGCAGACATGCAGACATGCAGACATGCAGACATGCAGACATGCAGACATGCAGACATGCAGACATGCAGACAGACAGACAGACAGACAGACAGACAGACAGACAGACGGACATACATACATACATACATACATACATACATACATACAGACAGACATACATACGTAAAATTGTATAAAACTTAATAAGTGACGACTAACATAAAAAACGTTACTGCAGTATCACGGTTGTGATGATCAGATTAGAAACTAATTTAAAATAAAGTTGTAGTCAGTTTAGTTGTTCTTAGTGTTGTCTATTTCTGCTCGATCAGTGAGTTTCCTATCAGTGAGTTTCAGTGAGTTCGATCAGTGAGTTTCCTATCCTACTTGGCTGCACTTCGCTCAGTGTTCATATCAATGATCACATCACTTCGATTGCTTCGTCCTCTTCAGCGCCGTTCCAGTTGATCAGCGGTCGTACGCTATGGGACTACAATGGGATTTCATTCGAATTCTGGGTGCTATTCCCGGCCCAGTGGTGTTCGGCTCCCTCATCGACTACGCATGTGTTCTGTGGGAGTCAAAGTAAGGATATCTCATTCTTGTTCCCAGAGCCTTGCTCGGTCTTTTAACAGAGCCCACGTTATGCGGGTATCGGGCAGCGGTATCTAGTTGATCGCACTACAAATACCGCTGGATACCATAACGAGGCACTTTTAGAAGGAATAGCAATAAAGCGCATCTCAGCCACTTTGTTGTATGGTGTAGACGCTTTATTTAGAAATATTTGTCATTGTTTCATTCCTGTCATCCTATTCGTGTACATGTCCAAATGCGGTCTGAAGTCCTTTAAGAAGCCATTACGGCTGGATGCTGTTGTTGGCTGACTTCTCTAGATTGCCTCGGAGATGTTTTTATATGAGCCTAGGATTTTTAAAAGCTATCATGATATATAAATCGACCGACTCTCATGGCTCATTGACTCGTTTATACATAACAGTTTAATAGACGTATGGATTAGGGTGGAGGTTACAATTGGGCGAGGGTAAATATTAATATATATTAATAATAATAATAATAATAATAATAATAATAATAATAACGATAATAATTTAATAATTTAATATCATTACATATCCATACGTTCATCTGCGCATTACAAGCTAGAAATATTAAGTAGCAAAATTGGAAATAGCTAACTGGTTATTTATGAGTCATGAAAATATTCACCTCCACTCATTCTTGTGAATGTATTGATATCTCAGGTGCGGCGAGCAAGGAAGTTGTCTGGCCTACAACAACTACAGACTGGCACTGGTGGTTGTGTGCGGTTCTGTCGTGTGCAAAACCATCACTATGGTCAGTTTCGGCTTATGTTGGCTGTTCTGTCGCAAACAGCAGGAGCCTGGGTCGAGGGATTGCGTGTGTATATCAAAAGAGAAACCAGAGTCTGAGTCTGAGTCAAACAAGGAAGGTTTTCTACCGAAAGGAAACATGGAAGAAAATGCCAAGTGTTTACCCGAAGCGCAAGAAACTACGCGTTTGTGACAAAATGGGGACGGCAGGCTCTAATCACAGGTCACCCAAGCTCTTAGTTAGTATTGTATATCGAGTCTCTGGACTTGTATGAGAATTTGAATTTTGCACGAATATTGTAAGAAATAGAGGATATTATATGGCCGCGCGGAGATACGAAATTTATTTCACGAGTGAGCGCAGCGAACAAGTGAAATATTTTTAACACGAGAAGATAAATTTCGTATCTCCAAGCGGCTGTGTAATGTTCTATTTATTATATAAACACCAATGAAATACAGAACCATTTCACTTTAATATTTTTTGTTGTCCTAAAGTAGAACAACGTGTCAGAACTAAAAAATGGAAGAGGTAGCCGTGGCAACGGTGTTATTTTCACGTGTGAAGATACGATGTTTTCGCGCGAAAGCTCACCTGGTATTTCACTGGTGTTTATATAATAAATACATATCTGTTGTAAATCGAAGTATAAAGCAAACGGTCTCCACCTATGAAATGTATCGGTATCCGAGGAAAGAACCGATTCCACCTGTCCCCACGCGTTTGGACCGAGTTATCATGTTCCAGGATTTTCTCCAGCATTTTAGATTTTAAATCGGTTGTAGTCGACATGCACAACTCAGAGCTATTCATATTACAGTGAATGGTCTGAGCCCAGGTGAGTCAATGTTTGCAAAAGATCGTTTGTAAAAAGATCGTCCGGGTGTCTGTAGTCCTGAGAAGGACTATTTATTTCTGTTGTTGATGTCGACTGAAGCCTCGGCCACCTTTGTGGAGAGGTCATCTTCAGAGTTAATGGAGCCCGTTGGTCATAAAGTTCGTATTTATGTCGTTAGCATAAGAGGTGTTATGTTAATGAAGCGGTTCGGTGGTGGACACTAAGCGATCCGATTAGTGTCCTATACTAGAAGTCTCAGTATGCCGCCGGTAGTGGGGGACTGACAGCGGTTCAAGAACAGACTACAAAAGAAGACCCGAGAAACAACATTGTCGAATATCACAGAAAAACTGGATATGACATTAACTGGGACTCTGCGCAATGTTTATCATACTCCTTAAACCACAGAAACTTAAAATTGAGAGTTGAACCAAATCCACTGAACCGCTGTCGGACCCTCGTACAGGGTAAGTGCACCAAGTATGTTATATTATAGAAATATAATGTTCAATTTAAATTCAGGTTACACAGACTTATCTTACATATTTATGTCCTTTCCAGACTACAAAATATGGCACCTACAGCCCGACCTCTCACTCCAGTCCAAGAGCGCTCTCACTACAGTCAATAGTTTAGTTTTAATCGGCTCGTTGCTAGGCAACGCACTGGTAATCCACGTGATACATTCCGATGTGAGCATGCGTACAACAACAAACCTACTCATTCGCAACATGGCTTGTTCTGACGTCATTATGACAATTCTCTTCCTCCCAACTCAAACAGTGCAGCTGTATGTCGGCCGAGCTTGGATGAGAGGGTTTGCTGGCTTGATTCTCTGTAAACTTGTCATGTCATCGCGTCTCTTCTGCTTCTCCTATTCCATTCTCAGCCTACTGGTTATTGCTTGTGATCGCTTTCTTGAAGTAGTAAAACCTTCAAGAGGTCGTTCTCGTCTTCTAAACGCAGCAAGACTACGCAAGTCCGTTTGCCTCTTGTCTGTAGTCGTTGGGACACCAGCATTGAGCTCATACAAGCATCAAACGCTCCAAGATGGTAAAGCGTATTGCTACTTGAACTGGAGAATCGACATTTGGGGCAAGATATATATCGGAGTGGGCTTCGCGGTTATGTTTTTGCTTCCTTTTCTAACAATGATCGTGCTGTATTCAGTGACATATTATAAACTTCATGTCCGCATTGCGCTGGGACACAATCGGGAATTTTATCAGCACCTCACAGCACGCACATCTCTCGAACTTGTAAGAATGATGGTGACCGTGGTGGCCGTGTTTGGGTCATGTTGGTTTCCGATTGAACTGTACTTGGTATTGAGGAGCCTGAGTCCCCACATGATACCCAAACAAGGCAGGTACTGGGGACTCTGCATAACTACGCTTATCAGTAACACCAATCTCTTCTTAAAGCCCATTCTATACGCAATATTGAACAAGAAATTCCGCCAAGGATTCAAGCGAGCATTATCATGTCGTAACAGCTCCCCAGAACAGGCAGCTCCAGCTTTGGACAACTGCCGACGCGCTTCCTTCATAGATACAGCAAACACACGACATGTATCTTTCATGGATATTGCGAACACACGGCGCGTATCTTTCGTGGACATGGCACACTCACGGCGCATGTCCATTACGGGTATCGACTGCGATGCAGTGCGTTATCACAACAGACCAAGAGGTTCGCTGCAGTTCGTTCCCAGTGCCTTCGCCCCTGTTAGCATTCTGGCCGAGGCTTCGCGTGGTCCTATATCAAGTATCAGCAGGTATCCGGCACCAGTTAGTGAGAACGAAATGTCCAGCAACTAGTTTGCCCAGAATGCACCACAAGCTCGTAAATATCGACCTACTAGTATCCAGGGGGGGGAGAGGATTTATACCACAACTGAAGCTTTAACAATTAAACGTAGATAATAAACAAAAAGCACGCATCGCTAAGAAAACTTATCACCAGACAAGTACTCCAAGACGGCGCAGGAAAGCGAAAAGGCAACGATTTTCTGAATCATGTGCATTTTGTGTCTCAGATATTGTAAGTATATGTATACGAGACGATATTACTCAAAATATTAAATCAAATATACGACTATTTCTGATCAAAAATTTCAGATCCAACACGAAGATTTGTGTGAAAATTACGATGGACGGATGGATGGATGGACGGATGCCGGATGGATGGATGGATGGATGTATGGATGGACGGACGGACGGACGGACGGATGGATGCCGGAGGATGGATAGATGGATGGATGGATGGACAGATGGACGGATGCCGGATGGATGGATGGATGGACGGATGCCGGATGGATGGATGGATGGATGGATGGATGGACGGATGCCGGATGGATGGATGGATGGATGGATGGATGGACGGATGGATGGCTGGATTAATGGAAAACCTTTATGTATACATGTGCCGTGTCTGACTCGATTTACTGATCGAGAGCATTGGCAAAAATAATAATTGCAGAATGTTCTACAAATTTATATTTCTCATAAGTTAAATACACAAAATTTAACACTTGTGTACATGTCAGTTGTGAAGCACTGCAATGGATCAAAATGTCTTGAAGATCAGTAATCCACTGGTTCTCTGAATCGGACCAGTCTAGCTGTCCTTGGTGTATGTAACAAATGTTCATCTCCGCCAATCAGTACTGGTACAAACACGGTCCGTTCTCTGAATCGGACCAGTCTAGCTGTCCTTGTTCGATATGTAACAAATGTTCATCTCCGCCAATCAGTACTGGTACAAACACGGTCCGTTCACTGACTCAGACCAGTCTAGCTGTCCTTGTTCGATGAAAGAAATCTTCATCACCGCCATTATTGGTACAGACAGTTCGTATATTGACTCAGGTCAGTCTAGCTGACGTTATGCTATGTAGCAAAGCTTCATCACCGCCATTATTGGTACAGACAGTTCGTATATTGATTCAGGTCAGTCTAGCTGACGTTATGCTATGTAGCAAAGCTTCATCACCGCCATTATTGGTACAGACAGTTCATGTCAGTTGTGAAGCACTGCTATGTAGCAAAGCTTCACCACCGCCATTATTGGTATAGACAGTTCGTATATTGATTCAGGTCAGTCTAGCTGACGTTATTCTATGTAGCAAAGCTTCATCACCGGCCGCCATTATTGGTACAGAGAGTTCCGCCGCCTCAACCAAGAAACGCGTGAATCATTCTGTTTGTATAGCTAAGGTCTCTCAACATTCTGCAAACAAATAAGGAGCATAGTCAGTCAGCAAGAAATGCAACACACGATGGCACTTATGGCCGTATTTACCCGAGTTGATATACACAAAAGCTGACTTTTCCAACGAAACGAGAGGACAAAACTCTAAGTCGCCGATAAGGTATAACGTTAGCTGCACGAAGTATGGCGTGGACGGGCTCACGATGGCGAGCACTGGTTGTAACAAGCTTGAAGAACCGACCAAGAAGAATAAAAAACAAATTACAAATCACTGCCGGCAAACAATTCTAAGTCACTTCTGCCAGTGACTTGGAATTTGTTCTGATGTTCTCCTTGGATTGGGTCGACCAATCATCACCTTGGGTCAATATCGTATCCTCTCACGGTCATAAACAGGAACCTACCCCCCGCCCCCCCTTGTTTTCTCGTGATACAAACATTCTCGCTGATGACAGATTAACCAAACACATCCTAGGCATTAAAATGCAATGCAAACTATAGTTGGACTACACATCACTCATGCTACGTATACCGAGGCCAACTCACCGGACAGTGCCGTGTGTGAACGGATCCGGCCCACATACACAGATCAGCAGCTCGCTTTCCTTATCAGCCGCAGGGGGAGGGGGTAAAACCTTTAACAGCATCTCCATACTAACACGTCCCTCATACCCCTCCCACTCCGCCGTGGGGCTTGATATTGTGTAAAACACCTGTAGTCTGTGGTTGGAGATGTCGACTAATTCATCTAGCTGCTTCTTCCACAGTACGTCCTTCTCTTCACGGTTTGCAAATAGTAATTTCACAGGACTGTTGAAAGAATGAATGAAAGTATGTATCATGTACCTGTACCTATTTTATAATAATAATAATAATAATAATAATAATAATAATAATAATCAGTTATTATTACCTCTGTTCCTGTGGCTCTCTCGTTCCGTAACTATGGCCCGGGTCAAACGCCATACTCTACATGTGCCGAAGTAAGTTACAGTTCAGGTGGACCTAAATTAGTTAAGTTCGCCCGTTGAGTCAAACGTTGTACTTTTCACAATTCCAGACACGAATCAGCCGAACTTAATTGGCACAAACATCGAACTTTCATGCGCATAATTCGTTGAATTTAGTTTGGCTCGTGTTAGGTAGGACGTTTGACCCGAAGCCTAAGCAATCGGCTCCAACCATGCACAAAGAAGGAGAGGGGGGGGGGGTACTTCACATATACACTGACACATTCATAATGGACTAGACCGTGAAATATACTCACACTGTGGATTTGGAATCCTCGACGATCACTCTTCTGATCAGCCTCACCATTGGTGTAAACCCTACAACCAGAACATTCAACAACAACAACAACAACAACAACATTATTATTTAGTACCAATTAAACATATATATACATATTAGTAAGAAAAAAATTCAGAAGTCTTGGTACTTACATGTAGCTAACTGTAATAGCCAGAGGCTAGACTAGACAGTTAGCTAAATATTTTCATTTTGGTTTTTGTAATGTCAGAAAAGAGAAGGGAAAATAAATAGGGAAAAGTTTCCCACAAGTGCTCTGGCGAAGGATATTCAGTTCACAAGGAATCTGTAGTGGGGTGATGCGAGTTTAAAGTTCTCACCTGTTCCAGCTGCTATTAAAACTAATTCCCGGGCCTCTAACAAACGCGACTCTTCAAAATCTCCCGTGTGATCACTGATAGACACTGCATCTCCTGGCGAGAGGCAAAGTAGAAACACATTATACTCCAGGACAGTGTCCTGTTTTTCGTCTTTCATTTTTTATATTTATCTTTACTTATTTTTTGTATTTATTATTGTTATTTTTTTCGGAGATACTAGCATATGTCTTGCTATCTACGAAAATCCCAGTATAAATAAAGTTTATGTATGTATGTATGTCCATGGACAGGGACACTAAGCCATTGGTCTAGTCTCAAGATTGACACTTCAAAGAACCCACACACTTGTCGACAGGAGTAGCCATTAATGCCGGTGTTGTGGCCTGTTTACTGAGGGCACTTCTCAACGTCTGAACCCTGCAGAACCCTTGTATAAACAGGTAGCTAACCCCCCCCCCCCCTCTCCCTTCTAATAATACCCAACTTTGAGGAGCCAACAAAAGTAAGATGATAACAAACACAAAACATACATCACAACGACAAATCCAACAAAAGGAAGGATAAGAATCTACCTGGTAGTAAAGGTTTTAGACTCGGCGTAACAGTTCCTGTGGGGTACATCTTGATCATAAGGTAAAACCGTCTGCCATCATACTCTCTCTCTGAAGGGTCGATCTGTAGTGATGGCAGAACCACAGTGTAGCTCCGGGTGATCTCCATACCTGTGCAAGTGGGACGAGAAATAACATGTTAGAAGCAGGAGTAAAATTAAAAACCTACAGTAATCGAAAATAAATTATTTCATACCTGTTTATTTTAGCTATTCTAGCTAGGGTTCTTATCTTTCAAATTTGATATCAAACGTTTTGACACAGTTAATTTTCTAGTGGTGCAGCTATCAGACATTTCAAGGATTTTCAAGGACCTTGAATGATTTTCAAAATTCAAGAATTTCCCAGGAGCATGGCAACCCCGAATTATTTTATCATTTTTGGTGTCCTTTGACTTCCCCTTTGTATTTACAAAGCCTTCTTGCTCTCCTCCAACCTCCTCCCTAACACACGTAGCTCCCCCAAAGTACTATAAAACAAAAATCACAAATGATTCCAACTATTCCCCAGTCATCTTATACGTTCTAATATGTATTACATGTAAATACTTAATAACTCCTACATGTTCTTCTCCTCAATATTAATCAACAAATTAAGAAATTCAGAAGCATAAAGACGACACAACCAAGTTCTGTTACATGCCTTCTATGTTCCTCTTTACATGCAAATGGCGACCAATAGGAGCTCTCATCTGCACCCCACCAGGAAGCTCAAAACAGAACAACTTGACATTGTGAGTGACTTCCTCAACTGATTGCAGTTTACACTCCCAAAACCTAGAATCTGAAGAGCAGTATTTCATACTGATTAGTAGACAGCACATCAGTTGCAGCAGTCACTATAATTACTGAAGATACTGAACTGGGGCACTCTCAGGGAATTGCTTCAAGGGCCAAAACAACACGTGCTGTTTACTAGAGCCTGGTGTTACTTGTATACTTGGATAGGTATAATAATTATATACATGGCAGCACCCACCCTAGGACAGCCATTGGCAGGTTGTCTGGGGGGTCGACCCCGGGACACCTCTGAGGAATTACTACATGTATAAATTAAAGGCCAAGCAATTGCTGACAAAAGACTGGATCAAGTAAAAACATAGCTCATGGCTCGTCTGTATACAGAAAATATGAGTGATGCATTAGATACTAACACACTTATTAATATTACACTTGAACGTATAACCAGTATTGATCTGATCAATCTCAGCACTGGCCTACCAGTTCTCTAAAATTAAACTCCAGTTCTTAAATGTACACGGTAGAAGAGTGATTGCAAACTTGTGTTACTTGTACCTCTTGATTTATTCAACTTGAGGGAATTGTGCCCACTGACAGGTTTGCCCAGGTCATTCCACTGCTTTCCTTGGTTCACCTTGGTAAGCAAGATATCCACTTTGCCTGTCTCTCCAGGAATCCGTACTGTCAGGAAATAACAGTACTTGCTAATGTCAACGTTCCAATAACAAAACTGTACAACTCAATACAACATTTATTTCAACTCTCAATATTAATAAATAATGCATGCATTCATGGATTGCCATGGCAGACTGAAACACATAGCATACACGTGCACAGTGTACATTTATAATGTACATGTATTATGATCAGCCAGCTATACAAACTGTGCATCAGTCAGTCCTCTCCCAAGCAAAAACTATTGCCAAGAATTGCTTGTGCAATGCAGTCCAGTTTAGCCCCATTCATGATCAATCTGGTTATGACCATCCCAGAAGAGCTCATGCAGTCCAGACTGTCCTGGCCACATGCAGTCCACCCAAGTGGAGTTGAGCCCATTTCAATCCAGTCTTGTCTCATTCAATCCAGTCATCCTACTATATGGCCAACCAATCAACCTGACAAACAATCTGCCCACCACACAAACTACCAGAGCTATCTGGAGATAAGCTACATTTACCAGTGGCAGTCAGACGGACACACCAACACAGGAATTCCCCTTGTGACCCCCTCCCCTATCTCTATTTAATAAATTATTATATATACATGTAAATATAACCCCACAGCTTCTATGTGAACCACTACTGTAAGACTAAGAGCACTGAACCTAACCTAGGAGAATGCTCCTAAAACTTATTATTATATAATTATTATTACAATTACTACTAACAATACAATACAATATAATTATTATTATTATTATAAATAATTTATTAAATAAATGCCATCATTACTCACTTTGTTGGTTACTAATTCCATCTTCAAGTTCTGTTAACAAAATCATAAATAATGTTAATAAAAATATCTTAATTACAACTCCAAATTAATTTGCAAAGTAACTTGAGAAAAACCAGACAAATCGATTTATCATACATGTACAATTTACTCACCTAAATGAATTCTGTAGCTTTTTTCATCTAAAATTAAAACTGCATCAAAGTCCTTTTCATCCTTTAGCTCTAATATGACATGTTCTTGTTTTATTTCCTGTGAACAAAATTAAGGAATAAATTGGGAACTTCAAAACCATCCTTTCCTGAGAAACTTTAAATCATTTACTTTGCTTATTGCTAGAGTGGAAACTTCCTCCTGCCAACATCCAAAGTCCATGCAGCAGATTATTATTGGATGCAGAAGTGCTACAAACAATAATTAACTTCCCCTACCAACCCACCCCACACCACTCCACCCCACACTGTCCTACACCTCTCCACACCACACCACACCACACCAATCCACTCCACCCCACACTGCCCCACACCACACCACACCACACCACGCCATACCACACCACGCCACTCCACTCCACTCCATTCCACTCCACTCCACTCCATGCCACTCCACTCCACTCCACTCCACTCCACTCCACACCAGTCCACACCACACCACACCTTCTCCCACTACTATAGCTTTTATCTATCTCCTGTTACTTGACAAGAAGTAGAGCTGGGCCATATAGTGTACATATTGATGTACTCAAGGTATTCGGGGCTTGCCTATCAAAGCCATGCCACTTACTCTTCAATCCATTCTTCTCACATGGAGTACGGCTCAGTGCCCAGTAAATTCAAAGTTGCTCGTATCATCATGGTCATTCCAGTACACAAAAAGGGGTCCCAAATTCTACTAAACAATTATCGCCCAATCTCACTGTTATCTATATTTAATAGATTATTAGAAAAATTAATGTATAAAAGAATTATTTTAAAACTACATTGAAAAATTAAATATTTGGCCGATGATCAGTTTGGCTTCAGGAAAAATCATTCAACAGTAAATGCCCTAATAGGGGACAATCTCCAGAAGGCTATAGTCGTATTGAAGAAGGGAAATATTCATGTGGCATATTTCTTGATTTCAGTCAAGCCTTTGACACATGTATAGTGAACCATACCATTCTTCTAAAAACAACTTGAAACTTATGGCATATCAGGGTTCAGTTCTTGGACCCCTTCTATTCATAATGTATACAAATGACATTCAAAACTGTTCTACACTTCTCGACTTCCACCTGTTCGCTGACGACACAAACATTTTTTATTCTAGAATATATAAATACGTATATTATCAATAAACGTTGAAAAAAACAATTATGTAATATTCCATATTCCACAAAAAAATATCTCATTCAACATCATTTATACATCAAAATTCATGAACTGATACTTCAATGGGGTACGACATTTGAACAAGCCTTCCTTTCTAGCTTCTCAATATGGCCTATGGCTAGGAGTTATCTGTTCATATTTTTAAAAGAGTGATCTTACTAAATCAGTCTCCTAATCGCGGAGGTGTTGAAGTCGGATTAGGGAGAACATGGAGATTATAGAAACATCAGTCCTTATCAGTTCACACTGTGAAATAACAATATTCAAGCTACGTTTTTATATATAGAACACAGCACACGCGTCAGACACGACGCGACGGATTTAGCTATATTTAGTCTGGCTAAGCCAACACAGCAAGAAGCAATAAAAATATAAACGGCTAAATCTATTACTTGTCAAACGGTAATTTGTCGCAACATGACCTCAAAAATAGCGGAAAGCTAGCTACAAAAATATATTCGCTTGATATTTGAGCCATATGCAATGTGCAGTATTGTGCAGTTGCAAGAAATGAAAATTAACTATGTTTCTTATCAGTTTGACTAATTTAACTTGTGCGGACACTATCATATCCTTTCATGGTCATGCCATTTAAATAAAAAGATATTTTAAAAAACTGTTTTTTCAGTATATATATTTATAACTTCAAACTGAAGCGGTTAGTTTTTATAAAAGCGAGCCTTGACATTAATAGATGACTTTATATACTGATTTGGCGAGTAATATTTTCTAACCACTACAAATAAGATTCCGTGGTAACAGAAGAAAAGGCTGATGTGAACAAACGGACGGTGGTAAGAAACAGAATAATAATTTAAAACATCCCCATCCATACAATCTTTCCAAATACCGTACGTAATATCAATGGTTGATGTAGATCAGATCGTTAGTGCCACTTTCATTATATCAGTCATTGATGTGACAAGTTGTTATAAATCACCAACGGTCCACTGGTCCTGCGGGTGAGCTAGTCAGTAGAATCTGAATGTAAAAAATCATTTACGAGTCATATTCGCCGGTCGCCAAACAAGTTTTAAAAATCACAAAATTTAAATCAATTTGTGGTGCATACTGATCTTGTATATACTAATATAGTTCTGTTGCATTGTTCGCGTTTTGCACGTAACGTATTGTTAAACCTGAAAGTTCTTCCATATAAGGACAAGGTTGAATAACGTTAAAGTTTGCATACATGTAACTGTAAGTGTGTGTGTGTGTGTGTGTGTATGTATATGTATATGTATATGTATATGTATATGTATATGTATATGTATATGTATATGTATATGTATATGTATATGTGTGTGTACGTGTACAGTACGTGCATATATTTTGTGTCTATGTGTGTGCCATTTGTGGGAAACACACTCTGTAAACTGCACCGAAATACCGTTGTAAGTAACTTGAACAAAGTTATAGCGCCATTAAAATAGAACAAAATCAGTTAAAATTAAATAAAATAGAAATTAGAATTATAAAATTCAGTAGTAATTGGTCCCTGAATCGATTGCGCTTCTCCATACACTGATATAGAAAACCAAATCATCAATGACATTTTGCAAACAAATTCATGTACTCTTGCTTCTTGAAATAGGCCTGCACGAAAGTCTGAATATTTCGTCGAGTTTTTGGTAATCCTCGACACCTCCTTTGACTTTGGTAGTAATCATTTTGACCTTTGCCCATTTCCGGCTGTGTAGCAAACACTCAACAGAGGATACCGCGAGTATATTGACTGCCACGTGTCTATCATCACCAGCTTTTATTGTGAACACACGTTCGTGAAATTACCACGAAGCTGCAATAACAGATTGTCGAGTGAATTGCATTGGAAAATACTCAGCGTTGTCAACTATAACATTTGGAAATTCAATAATCTTAGCGATTGTAATTACATATGGCAACTGCGTGCCTATTGAACAAGAAATTATGGTACATCGATCTGATTCTTTTTACAATTGCACATTAGATTTATATACACGTTACGGTCATTTCTGTGTTATGCAATAGTAGTATTCTAATTTATATTTTAAAATTTCCTTGAACGACTCAACTATTGTTCTCTTCAAGTAAATATTTGAATGAATCAATTGAAATTTGAATGCAATGCTTTCTTCTTGCAATTTTCAAAATGGATGAAGTTTTGAAATCGAATGTTTTGTTTTTAAATAAAATTAAACACCAAAAATACATTTTCGCCTTCGTTATCACTGGGAATTCCAGTTGCAACAACAGCATAAAGGTTGCACGAAAACTTGTCTAATGCTACGTACTCTCCCATAGAATGTACAATTTTTAAAATGATTCGAAATAATCTCAGTGTCCGCAAACACGAATCAATCGGGGACAATTGCTTGTTATTGAATTGAATTGAAGGAAAATCCGGGACTCAGTCTCAGATAAATATTCCGTGGACAAATAAAGTCATGAGTTCGTTGACCGCCATGTTCAAGACACTTATAGGCGTTCTTGCTTAGGAGTGACTGATTGTATGGGTGAGCAGGGAGCCTGAGTGTTGGTTTCGCCACTGAACCATTCCTCCATTCGTGTGCCGGAAGACGAACTGACCTGACCCGGTCGGGTTAGCAAGCTGGCCATACTGGTGGTGTCCAGGTACGGATGAGTTTTCACATGAACTTTGAGATGCTTTCGCAGTGAGCTGGGGTGAGTGTAACTCTTCTCACAGCCCGAAACTCTGCAAGTATATGGTTTGTCCGACGTGTGCACGTGCGAATGCTTCTTGCGATCACTCGAGTTTGCGAAGCGACGATTGCACCCCTCGAACTCGCAAACGAAAGGTTTCTCTCCAGTGTGCGTACGTTTGTGGATCTTCAAATTCTCCGAGCGAGCAAAAAGCTTTCCACAGCCAGCGAAAGGGCAAGGAAAGGGCTTTTCTCCAGTGTGAACCCTGATGTGGTTGACAAGTTTGTACTTGGCCTTGAATGGTCGGCCGCCTCTGGTACAGTCCTGCCACATACACACATGTAGGCTGCTATCTGGCCCGCCGACATGTTCCAACGTGATGTGTTTCACTAGGTTCTGCATGGTATGAAAGGTCGTGTCGCACGCTTTACCGCTGCATTTGTTCTTCGTGTCGACCCACCGGCAGACCTGCTCTTGCTTGATGTGGGGCCGTACATAACGTAGAAACGCTCCTGTGGTACATAGTTCAACAGTTGGTATCGGAGGGACTTTGGTTTGGTTTGTGCTGGTGTGAGTGGCAGGACTGATATTTGTAGGAGGTGATCTGGCGGCCAAGTTTTGATTTTCTCTCTGGCCAAGTGGACTGCTGTGATTGCTGGCCGCGCTTGCATTACTAATGGGAGAGTTGGCGGCACTCACTGCCACAGACACAGGCACATTCACTGGTACCTGTGTGCCACAAACACCACCATTCGCGTACAGCACTGGCCCTACCGGCGGCAATGAGCAGATGGGAGTCTCTAGAGCCTGTGAAATGGAACCCGGCGGAGTTGGAAGTGATACGTTTGGCACAGAGACCGCATGTTGAGGCGTCACAACAGATATGGCAGTGTTATTGCCTGGGTTAGCAGTCCCGTAGAAGCCCTGCGGCAAACCACTATGGGTCAATGCGTTGAGGTGAAGTGAGCCTTGGTCCGCATTTGACGAAACAGCATGAGCCAGGCTTTGATTTCCCGGAAGGTGGTCTCGACGAAGCAGGAAATCTCTGGCCGCGAATGGAGTATAGGCGACCGGCATGGAGTAACTTGTCTGCATGTTGTAGCCTCCTTGTGAGCTGGCCCCAGAGAGCGCCTCTAGGATGGCATGCGAGCCGGGGCGAAGGGCAGGCAAGTGAGCCGGGCCACTCTCAATGTACGAGTGATGATACGCGGGACCGTTTGCAAGATCTTGGCTAATTTCTACGTTCTCGTTAATTCCAACCCGTGGAACTGTAAACGATGGCAGCGAGTTGCTGTGAGGCTGGATATAATCCAAAAGTGTTGTGAAATTTCTCTTCATCGACCCCACCTCCATTTAACGGTCTCCGCGATGTTAGCTTTTCTAAATTTGCTTGCTTCACGGCAGGCGCGGAATAAATCTGTCCTGATGTAAGCAAAGTCGCGTACACTGTTGTAACTGATCTGGTCGAGATTGTGACTTGTTGCAACACAGCGTGAAAGCTCTTGGGGGTAGATTGATGTTTATTTTCCATTGGCTGCTTGTGTTTTGATTGACATCTTTACAAACACATTATCTCTTAAAGCTGTGATGATAAGCTATTATGCGCAGTCGCAGTGTTATCAATCACACTCGCAAGCGGCACAGATCTTGTGAAGATGGCCTAATGGTTTTCTCATGACTTTAGCTGCCAGCCTCGGGGTTCTCGCCTAATTGTAACAACATCTGCTCTTTTCACTTCAAGGTTTAAAGCTGCGAATTTCCTGCTATCTTTTTATCTCGTTTGAGGCTAGAGATCTCTTATAGCACAATCCGATGACACTTGGCAGGCTCTGCCCACGATAGACACGCGGTAACGCTGTTGGCATGTCACCTGGCTCAGTGCCCAGCTACTGTCAAGCTTGTTATGATAGCCAGACACTACAACCCAAATGGGTTGACAAATCACTGATACAAAATTTTATTTTACCCAGCTTTCAAACCACGCCAAGTCCAACTAATCTTTTTTCCCAAACTAAACTTTGTGTGTCCGGCCGACCGGTTCGCTTAGTGCGGGAGTGTGATGAAGTCTTGAGTAAACTTTCCGGGCAAGTCATCTACGTATTAGTGTTCTGAAATGCGAGGGTGTCGAGAATTTGCCCTTCCATTGACCAACTTCCGGTTGTTCGAATATTTCCGGTTTTCTCGCTATATTTTGAAGCGTAAGTGACAAGTGCGAGCGAATAACTCACGTCCGAGCCGAACACATTCCAGTACTGTGAGTCAACATTTGTATACAGAATTCAGAACTTTCTATATTCCAGGCTGTTCGGCAATATTTGGAAGATTCCACGATATTTCAAAGAATCATTTACATATAATTCTAACCAAATAACCAGTCATGTTTTTAAAAAACGTTAATCTATTGTTTCCTTATTTCGCTTCCCCTGTAATACTGAATACGAAATAGGTTTTGAACAAGATTTGTCCAGGAAATGAGTCGAGAACATCTCAGGACAAACTATCTGGCATGTGCACTGCGCGTCTGGTAACGTCTGGTAACGCCTTTGTTCGGAAAATGGACTTCTTGTCCCAACTTTGAGTTTGACAGTGTGTTCTACTCTCCGTTTCTAAGCTATCAGTTTGGTGTTATTATAATGCATATTCTGTAAATGTTCGTTCCAACCAGCAATCTGCAGTTTTTGAGGCCTTTTTAGATCAAGTATTCAAGATAACCTTTGCTCCCCCGCCGCGAGAACCAACTTGCTTGTCTCACTTGAAGTGATAGCTAAACCAAACAAAGACTGGCGTTCCGCTATTTATAGGCAAATATTATGCATTGGCTGTGAAGGGAAACGCAAATATTTACTTACAATACAAGTGTTTTTACGCTCAAAAGGAAATTTCTCTTAACATTTCGGTCTGAACAGCTGATAAAGAATGTGTGTAATGTTTCTGCAGAAGCTATGCGGCGTACAAAAAGAGTAATTTGGTATTCAAATCTCAGGACAATTTCTCTTCTCGCAATATTTCCAATTATTAGGCAATACAAATGGACAACATTGTTTCCTGGAAGCTCTCCACGTGCTACCAAGCATCGGATCACAACAGAATGTCTAGGTGCACAGTGTGGCAGCTGAAAGTAGAATTTTACAAACCTCACTCTAATAAGAGAGATATAAAGACATGCTCCGTGTCATGGATTGGAGTCGTGAATTCAAAGGACATAGTTTCTAATTCAGATTTTTAAAATACTGTTATTCTTGCTCTTGATAAAATAATTCAAGTGATTCGGCTGCTTGGCAGTTACTTCCTGTTCCCTTGATTTGATATTTTAGTCGGTTAGGAAACTATAGCCTGTCTGCGTGCAGCAGCTTGAATTAATACTGAACCAAATACCCCGCCCGCCCGGCCGGCCTGCTCGTCTCAATTCATTGATCGTTATTCGAAAATTAAACAAAACAAACCTATAAATCGGCTTGGGTTAGTCTGAGAAAACCTCCGCCTAACTGGATATCATAGATTTTCATTTATAGAAAACGTATCACTGATATGTGCCAGACCTTTATAGAACACAAGGGATTGCGCAGATGACGGATGATTAGATATAAATTAGAACTACCATGTACCAGAGAAGAAGACTTTGATGAGTTTCGATCTATTCTGCGGCTGCATGCAACTACTCGCCTCGGGAGCGCTCGGGAGTCCCGCAGGCGGCCCGAGCAGGCGGCCCGAGCAGGCGAGCACCTAATAATCCCTGATATGAATTGTTCATAGCTTAGTGTCCATAGGCTACCAGTGGCCTCCCCACAGTCATTCGCTTCACTGATACCTATTCAGTTTGATTTGTTCTCTTGATACATATGCAATGCATGCCCCGCACTCTTCTAGCAACAACAAGGTCGGCGGCTACCCAAGGTCATTACGAAGCGACATCTTTTGTTAATAGGTTATGTTTTAAATATAGTTTAGCAGTTAATTAACTTTAGAATTTACAGATTTTTAGTATTATTATTATTATTACAACAGATATTTGTTTTTAAAAAGTGCTAAGAAAACGAGTTATTACCTTAGCTCCCCGCTGCGAGTCGATAATCCAGACACTATAAACTGACTAAGTTTCCTTTGCTGGTCCTTTCTCAGTCGCAGCAAGGGAAATTCAAAACTAGCGTCTGAGGTGAGGCTATAATGTTCTCAGTAGTCCGACGACTGAAGACGCTTCGGTCTTCGCGCTGTACATTTTGTTGTAGAAATAACATGGAGAAAGTACAATCAAAATGCACCAGCAATTTGCTCAGTAGTATTAACGGACTACAGAGTCTTTTTTTGTTTGCCCACCCCTTTATTTTTGGAATGGCCCCCACTTTTAGCTCGAATTTTTTCGGATGGCCCCCCAGAATCCACTGCCCCCCTACCCCTACCTAAAAAAAATGAACGGTCCCTAAGCACAAATTCGCACAAGCCAGGGGGGACACCCGGCGTGAAATAGAAATATAGAGAAGCACAAGCACAAGACAACCAACACGTCTATTCTTTCTTATGCGTTTTACTGCGTTTATTTCACACTATTTCACCAGTGTGGACATGATATGAATGGCCGAAACAAACACAAACACAATCAAGAATTCTTATTTTACCGGTGGCAACACGCAATACCTCGCGTGTACCTTTAATGTTGCCTCTGCGCATGCGTATTCAGTCGTGATTCTTGAGCTCATTTCACCAGTGACGGGGGACAAGTCTCGATCGAAAGTGCAAAGAATCTTTAACTTTCAAAACTTTAAGATGGAACACAATGTATGGAGGAGATATGAGGAGATATGAGGAGATATGAGGAGATATGAGGCCGATTCATGGATCGAGTTCGTCTACTGACTGTGGAAAACATCAGCGTGCCATTTCACGATTCCCTTTCAATTTCTTTTTGTCTCATATTACTGGTACTTGTAAATCTTGATTTATATAGCGCGTATTTCTTGTCAAAACTTCAGTTCAATATTCGTTTTTGAAGTTCGCATCCATGTTTCAAGTCATCGTCATTCGTTTTTCAAGTCATCGTCATTCGTTTTTCAATTAGGGTTGTAACTGAAAAGGTCATAGCTATACTGGCTCAAATTAAACACCGTTTTCACCGTAACAACCTAGACATGTATTGTGTGTACTTCTTTGTCGTTTTCTCTAAACTACAAAATTTCGCCTTAGTTCTGGTGGTTTTGTTTAGCATATTTTAATTGAGGTTTTTTCAACCATATGGCTTGGCAAGGCTGGTTTGTTCAATGTGACTGAGGCCTTTGAGTCGGAATGAGAAGTGATACTGGACGAAGGCAGAGAAATGTAATATGGCGCTTGTTTTCCATTATTTCTTTTGCACCACGAAATTTAACGAATGGCTTACTCGTCCACCACAGCAGTTTGCTGTCAATTGCTATGACCTCATGTCTAAGCAACTCTTCTTCTTTGAGGTAAATCTCATTTCATGGTTACTACAGTTGACATGGCAACCATATAGGACCTCAAATGCACCTTATTTTTTTACATTTAATCGCATTTTTCTCAATAATGAGTAAAGTGACCACCATATTTTGTTTTATTCTTATTGGCATTAAAAGAAGAAACTTTGGGGAGATTCTTAAAAATTTACACCATGTGGATTTAGTGCCACCTTAATTTATTACTAATAATCCACACGGTGTAATTCTTGTATTTGATTTCGGCCTCCCCAGAGTACCCGTAATATAACATCTTTATACTGACGTATGTAATACTCGCATTATAAATTAGATGATATAGGTTATTATTATTATCAGTATTATTATTATATTATTATTATTATTATATTAATATTATTATTATTATTATTATTATTGTTGTTGTTGTTGCTATATGACACTGTAGCGAGAAGATATCTTCTCGTGACAATATCTCACGAGTGAGGCTTTACGAGAAGATAAAATCCAT
>JANVCJ010079942.1:0-11402 GCA_026413505.1 Epizoanthus ramosus | reverse complement strand
CCATCATTCTCTATAACTCTTCCTGTAAATCCTTCAGTTTCGTTCACCATCACTCTCCATAATTATCTAAATCTTCCAGTAAATCCTTCACTTTCATTCACCATCACTCTCCATCATTATCTATAACTCTTCCTGAAAAATCCTTCACTTCATTCACCATCACTCTCCATCATTATCTATAAATCTTCCTGTAAATCCTTCACTTTCATCCACCATCACTCTCCATCATTCTCTATAACTCTTCCTGTAAATCCTTCAGTTTCGTTCACCATCACTCTCCATAATTATCTAAATCTTCCTGTAAATCCTTCACTTTCATTCAGCATCACTCTCCATCATTCTCTATAACTCTTCCTGTAAATCCTTCACTTTCATTTACTGCCACTCTCCATGATTTTCTAAAAATCTTCCTGTAAATCCTTCACTTTCATTCACCATCACTCTCCATCATTCTCTATAACTCTTCCTGTAAATCCTTCACTTCATTCACCATGACATCTATACATCTTCCTGTAAATTCTTCACTTCATTCACCATCACTCTCCATCATTCTCTATAACTCTTCTGGAAATCCTTCACTTCACATACCATCACTCGCCATCATTCTCTATAACTCTTCCTGAAATTCTTTCAGTTTCATGTACTATCACTCTCCATCATTTTCTATACCTCTTCCTGGAAATCCTTCACTTTCATTTATCATCACTCTCCATCATTCTCTATAAATCTTCCTGGAAATCCTTCACTTTCATTCACCATCACTCTCCATCATTCTCTATAACTCTTCCTGGACATCCTCCCATTAGTAAATAACAACAAACAAACAATATGTTGAAGTATGTTTATCTACTTTACACAAAAAGGGCATCAAGAGTACAATTTTTTGTTTTCAGTTCCAAATTATACCGAGTTGGTTTCGTCTCATGTCAATATGTATTTTTGAGATATGTTTAAACCATTTTAGATTGTAAAATGTAAAGCGCCTTTGGGCTAAGTTTAGATACTTGCGCTCTGATAGAAGTGCTCCGTTATTATTGTTATTATTATTATTACTACACTTTTTCATTTGTTGTGTACAATGTCCATCTTGTTTCTACCAGCTTCTCTGTCTCACTGCCTGCCCGTTTATCTCAGCTTCTCAGCATGTGATCGTCTCTTTCATATATACAACTGATCAGACTAGGTTAGTATAATACAGACAAACTACTTTGTTGATATTATCTTTACAATGTGGCCAAAGCCTTCTTGCAAGATATACATAAATATATAGGATATAAAACCATTAATATAAAAACAAAACTATTACTTTAGCAATTTCTGGTATATTAGCAAAGGATAAAACAAAGAGTGTCAAAACGAGCGAATAATACAACAGTTTATATTTGTTCAGCAAATTTCATTACTTTTTGATGCCCAGCTTTAATTAGTGTAAACTATTTCAAGTAATAATAATATAATAATAATAACTACCACCTTAATTTTCCTGTTTTAATTAGTATTACTGCAATTGTTCATTTGTGATATAAAATGATAGTAATAAACTTATATATATATTTTTAAATTTATACCTTACTTCCTTATAAATTAGTTCTAATAGACTTAAACAAAATTGTGAAATAGAAAAGTAAAGAACAGATAGATAGATCAATGTATCTAGTTGTCGTAAACACGATATGAAAGCTGTGTATTATTTTTAGTGACCGGTAAATAGTAATCGACCGTTACTTTATTTGTTTCATGAAACGATGCACGTTTTAGTTGGCAAACTTTTCCTCCATTGTATTTCTACTTCATAAATATTTCGACGTCAGTTCCTGTATCGAAGGCTGATCGATATCACAAACAATGTTGCCGAACTCAACAAACTTTTGGGATTGTCATGTCAATGAGTATACAACAGGTGGATCCGGACTTCCGGAAGGGGAATGGTGTTTATATCAATTTCGCAGCAATTTGTTTTGCAATAGACCTAGTATTCATTTAGACTGAATCTTCCTTGAGAAATGAAGCAGATGCCGTTAAATTCAAGAGGGGCCTGAAGATGTTGGTCAGGGCTAGGTAAAATTGACATCACATTGGCCACTTTATTGTTTTTATTACCTTTATTTATTTGTTCTACACCTTTTGCTAGATGCATTTTGTACACTGTATGTGTTTATTTTCTTATATTTTGTAAATCAGGGGACCCCTTTACAATACTGATGATAAATTAATAAATACCGACTGAAACGACTATGGTTCTCAAATTGAAAATTCTGCGTTTATCACTTTATGAGTCACGTTCTTTACATAGGACTGAAACTGCATTTGCTTGTTAATAAATAGCACTGCTGAGCAATGAGCATTAAAGTACTTATATCAGAAACCTAAATATCTACAATACACAGAACACTGCAAAAGTTAATTAACGTGCATGGATTGATTTACATATAATTTCCTTCACGGTAAACCTTGCATGGGAACTGCCTTTTCGAGTATTTTGTCCACTTGGAGCTTGGACTGCAGTAAAAATAAAACAAGACACTTACTTGGCCAGCTGGAATTCCACAGCAATGAGTCAGTGAGATATGTAGACCACCCGTTCCTTCCGTAACCTGTGTTTCAAGGTTGTTTCAACTTCGTATAAAGTCATTAAATAGGGATGTCCTGTTCTACATCCTCACTCAGCTACGTCTGGTCTGTTATGATCTGGTCTTGTTTTTGTGTCAAGTATATTTCTATTGATCGCGTGCAGGCATTTAGCCAATTTTCCTGTTTTATCAAGATGAAAACATTTTTAATCCTGTCAAAAGGTGCTACATAGAGTCAATAATAGTAATACTGTTTCAAATCTATTCAAACTCAAGCAATATTTTGCCCTTGATGCACCTTGACCGTGGCACCGCACTCAATCTCTTTAACGATCTACTCTGCATCAGAACCACCCAGCCCACCCATATTAAATCATGTGGTCCATAGCTAAGCAGCGTTGTATGTTTTGATTATAATGCAGTTTCTTCGTTTGAAAAATATGATTAATTTGTCCAAGAATACGTAAACAAAATATCGAGCCAAGCGGGACGTGATGCGGGCTGCGGACGGGGACAATTCACAAAGAACCCACGCTGTCCAGTGCGAGTTCCGGTACCACCCGTTCGCCAACAAGGATAGACTACAATGAATCAATATTGATTTAAAAATATGTTTTCGATTTGCAGTTCAGTTTATCATTTATGGAATGTGGCTTATTTTGCACGATATTACCGCTGTTGTTACTCATACTTGATTCCGGAGAAATTGTTCGCTACCAAATAAGACGCTTTATGGGTCCATTTAGGTATGGATATCACTGTTGAGTTTGGAATCACGGGCTCAGTGTGCAGGTGTCGCGATTAATTGATGGCGTCAACTTGATAAAACTCAAAAGCATGAAAGCCGATCTCGCTGGTGTCAAAGAGTTCAAAGGGAGCTAGGATTTCCTAAGGAAATCCCGGGCTCAAGAACAAGCATGTTCATATTCGGTATATAATACACTCTAGCTTATTCAAATCACTGAATGTGTAGAAGTAACTATAAACAACTATTTTATTGACGTATTTAGTATCATTAGGAAACACCGCGGCCTTCACAGGGGTGACACGTTACGTCTAGCATACTCCTTTGAGAGTCTTTATGAAATGTTTTGAATCAGGTGTCCTGAATTTCCAATCTATCCGTCCCAACAAGCATTACTGAAATGTTTTCCCGAAAATTTGATTATCCTTCCCGACCGCATCACTTTGAAAAAAATTGGAGATATTCCCAAAACAGTCCGTATGTTAGACTAGCTATCCCCCGCACGCGCAGGAAAGTCACACTCCCTTGAAATAAATACATGTCTATAGCTATAGGCTATAGATGTTGTCAAGGAGCACGAGAAGTCATCTCTGTAAACTCAAAAACATCAAAATAACTAATAAGCTGTATATTGTATGCAATTTTCATCTTCAAAAGTATTGTTTTTGAAATGCAAAATGTACCTAGGGCAAGCTAGAGTATTCAAAGACTGCAACTATACATCAAGTGATTTAATGAATAAAGAGATTCATACTACTTTTTTACTAGCAAGGATGTCAATAATAAAGTATCATATACAGCGGTACAAATCGCATTGCGGGGGCTATCTTAAGCTGTTTGCCTATGCTTGTCAACTATAGCTTTTGTTTTGTTGCCATACTATACAATGAACAGATTTAACTATTGAAGTTACTCAGCTTTGTTTAGCTTTCTAGTTATTCTGAGTAACTTTTACCTATTGCTTTATCATATATGTCACAAAACGGTAATTAAGTTTGAAACATTCCACTAATCCCACTATAGAAAACTCTGAAGACTAAAACACAACATGTATTTTTAAGTTCGTTTTAACTACAAGCCCATCCCTACTGTTACGGTTATCCGCTTCTCGTCGCCCGACCGAACAAATACTTTCTTAGTTTTGTTAAATGGTACGTAAAAGCAGGACTCTTTCAGCTGCGTTTTCTATCAATGTTGTTCAAAGAATTTGAAGTATTGTCTCTGAAAATGCCTTGTCCATGTCAGTGATTAATGAACAATTAGCCACTTACGAAAGTGAAAATGGATTGGGTTATCGTTAGAGCTTATATCGTTAATCTTATTAAAAAATGAACCTATTCATGAGAAAATGCCATCAAAATTAGTTACATTAGCAAGTTTAGGGGACTTTAGATTGGATTTAATAATAACATGTTGTGACATTTCGAAAGTAAAAGACAATTATGAGATAGGAGATAACATTTACAGTCGTTGAATTTCATTTGCCAGTGTAATACCCATCAGTTTCGTTAGCTTATCTAAGTAATCTTGAAACTGAAAATAGTTCAGTAATTTCAATGCATTTGTTAACGTGTTCAGTAGTTTTAAAAACTTTAATACACAGTCTCGCAGCAAGTTCTAGCAGTTGGTGATCCCCGACAATCATTGCCTGTAGGCATTTTTTTGTCTGACCGACGGACCTAGTGTACAATGACAAACAGAAGACAATAGGGATGACCCATATAAAAATCAAAAGAACGACAATCCAGCAATTATGCATTATTTAGTGAAACCTGACTGGAATTCTATTTCAAAGTTTTTTCCTGTTTGCAAACATACTAATGTTGATCATAAAGACTTATTACAAAGATAATGAAATATAACAAACTCAGTGCTACTACTAATAGTTACTCAGACGGTATAACTAAAGTAAAATGAACCGAATATATGTGATATAAAGTAGGAATTACAAAACATGTACATATACATGTAATACTGAAGTAATGCAGAACATTGTAGATATATTAAATGTATAGATAGATAGCTAGCTAGCTAGAGAGATAGATAGATAGATAGATATACACACACAAATATTATGCGAATGAGCGGTACAGTAAGTAAAGAACGAATCAAGAGAGTAAACAACAACAACAACAACAACAACAACAATATACGTTTATTCACCTCAGTTTAAAATAATATTATACAATTTGGGTAGCTAAGACATAGGCGCCGATTACCTGGAATAACCATAATTTGGGGCTATACGAGCCAGGCAACCGGAACTCTATTTTGATTAGATATGTTGGATCGGTATATGCGGGGAAAATAGAATAAAGTGAAAAAAAACCCGGGAAATCTGATCAATCACAGTAAAATTAGCGAACTGTCCGACAGCGACGTCCGCATTATTGGAACTTAAAGTCCCTAATGGCCAATCACAGCGGACGTTCTATCTTCCCGATTTTATATGTACTGTACTAGAAACGAAAGTCTGTATTTCGTGCTGTTGGTAACGTCTACGCTTGTTGATGACAGACAAGGATCAGGTTGAAAGATCCTGTATGGCAAACACCGTTGTATCTCCCATCAAACGTTGCGCATTGCTTGAATTACATCTAAACTTATCCTTGTTAGGCCAGGGTCAGCTCCTGAGGGGAGAGGGGAAGGGATCGTATCGCCCCCGCATCCAGCAGTCGCTTTTTTCAACTCGCCTCAGGCCACGGACTGCATCGGGGGTGATCCAAATATTGTATTTTAAGAAACAAAACAAAATGCGCTAGCACTAAATGTTCTCCAAAACGATGACTTAAACATTTATATATATATAACACCAACAGCTATTGAAAGGCTAGTGCAGCCGCTAGGCCCAATCATAAATCTCGCAGCTCCGCGTTCGGCCAGATAGTACAGTTAAATCCGGTTACTAGCAAACTCATGAGCTATGCGTGGTCTAAAGTCGTAATGAGAGACCAATGTTTTTAAGATGGTGTCACGGCAGTCACAAGAGTCCACTGGAACGTGGGATCCCGTCTGTATCCACTATTCACTAATCGTCTTCGAGCTTCAAAAAGGTTGCGGCCAAAACTCCCGGTATATGTATTACGGATAATTTATTCAGAGTGCCTTTTGCGCATAATTATTTACATGTTTAGCTCACAAATCCGCAGACACAAAGGAACATGAAGCAGAGATTTTAGTTTGAATGTGTTCGAGTGGAAAAACCAAAAACATTTTCTGAACGCGGATACCTCAATCAATACCGATTGGTATAAACTGACGGCCCGGTTCTGTGAAAAAAACTATTAACAACACCCACTCGGCAGTAAAGTGATCGCAACCGACACAAATTATTAATCCTCACGTCACATACCATATAAAAATGTTCAAGTAACTTGCCTATAAAAAAACATCCAAATATTTCTAGCACGTCCTTCTTCCAAAGTTAATGCCTGCAGTTCTTGTCTTTGTGATGTATAAAGTGGGTTGATTTCCTTTTCATCCTGCTGTCATTGCCGGTTGTTAAATTGAGTGACATGGATAGCAACAGTTCCCGAGTTTCAGGTTGGCGTTGAAAATAGCTCTGATCTGTGTCAGTCCCCACGCAGTCAGTGGGTGAAACAACTTCTCGTCCATATTACGACCAATATCAGTAGGTTTTTTCAACTGATTTGGGAAACGGAAATAAAGTCTTCACAGCCCAATCCTCGACGGAAGCAGCTAATCTGAAGTAAAGAAATGTAGTTTTCTTGTGATTATACGTCTCTTCTCTCTCATTCTGTCACACACTCACGAACTCAAACAAATTAAAAAAACTTATTAACAAATCAAACTATTATCGATCATGTATTATATGTGTTAAGGCAAGCGACACTAATCATCGTAGAAACATATTGTCAAACGCTACGTGAAAATATTCCTCCCACTTCTTGTTGTGTTTGATTGTAAACTGGACGCTGTATTGGTTGTTAATCGGATTCCATCAAGACGCCCACACTTCTCGAGCACTACAATAGAACACAAATTGTGCTGTTTTAACATTAGTGATTCTGATCTCAGACTCCGACTTTTAACTCGACGAAATGGCGAAGCAGTTTATGTTCTGTCTTTCAACCGAACCGATGAATAACCTCCAGTTTGTAGGTAAGCGACAATAACTTAGTCTATATACATAGCGATAAACGATATCGAAAATAATTCAGTGACTTTACGACCACCTGAACACCGCTTTATACACTGACTGCAACGCCATTGAAACACCGAATGCCGAAGTCTTCTCGTATTAGCCCTTCGTATTCGTGATCAAATACGCGCCATAATAGATTCAATTCGAGTTTATAATAACAGCTAATTTATATCATGTACATAGTAGTAGAGTGTGTGTGTAGATATTAAAAAGTGTTAGCTTAGAGCTCAAGTAATTCCGTTGTGAATTGTAACGACTATAAAGAAGTTACGAAATATGACCCAAAGTAATCATAAAGGGTTTAAATTAACGCCAATACAAATCTTATACATCCCGATTTTAAACTGTAGAGTTCTTCCATATATTCATGAGTTTATTATACCCATTTTATTAAGTACACGTCCTTTTTAGTCTTCAAAATCAATGGTAACCATTTCTTCATATTTATACGGCAAAGTGGATATTATAGCACACGCTTGCAACAGTACAAGAACTGTTAGGTATACGGGTAACACCATCAATTCTCCTAACTCATCCAATATCATTCAAATGAGAAGAATTGACGTGTTTTGTCTAATGGAATAAAAGAGTGACATCATGGACACAATAACGAGTTGCGTATAAATCAATCCAGTTAGTTCAGTCAAGTTCAGTTGAAGAAAATAATTTTTGTTCAGGAATGCCGTTACTTTTCTTCTCTAACTTTGTACTCCCATACAAATTTCAAAACCATACGCGAAAGTATAAAGGATTAAAGGATTAAAGTCTGATCATTATTCTACATATTCGATACGTTTTCTTATTTATTTGCTTGTCAAATAATTGTATAATTTATATTAGACGTCAGGATAATTAATGGGTAAAATTATGTATACTTATAAATACAAATTTTACGTTTCATTTTATTTTTACTTTTGCGCATCAGCAACCACAAATAAATTAAAGCTATTTGTTTATCAGTAACGATAGTCATTATAACCCACCACATGTAGGCAGCTGCTTGTATACTTATGGTCACTGTCAGTAAAAAAGTCAAATTATAAATTATTTTAAAATGGCTCTTACCTAATGCAACGTGACTTAAACTCAAAGGAATTCACCCACCTACGCACGCCGTACAATTTCTCCACGCATCAAATTAAATCATTTACGTCTTGTTTATTCTAAAACAACGTTGTCACCCTATGGCCTATAAACAGAACGTGTGTCAGTTTACTTTATCTTTGTATTAACCCCCATAAGTACAGCGAACATTAACATAATAGGGTTTTACCAACCATTCTTGCCCTGCTAATTGCAGTTTAGCTGCAATAGCTTTTATATTTTTAAAAATATAATGCGCACCTGACTAGATTAGCGTCTACGGTTATTTCGCGTGCCCATTTCTAATTTCTAAATCTATATTTACTTAAGCGTGGTTGCAATAAGTATGTTGTTGTTATTGTTGTTATATTTCTACTCTGTTTGATTATGTTCTTGCATCGATATATTGTAAAAAACCTCTTTCAGCACATCAAGATTCTGTTCTCAAATAAAAGTCATTCTACAGCATGTTTAGACATTATCAACTTCATCACAGTTACTCGCGCTAGCAGGAACAAGAGCGACTTAGTACAAAAATAAAAACATATGACATTTGACCGATTACACATGTGTTTATTCAAGACGATGTACAGTAACTACAAGGCTATATATACATTACAGTAGTCAGTACGAATATTATATATTTATTAATTATCTATTCAATAGATAAGTTTATGCTACTGTAGTTCTGTTTAAGGTCGAGGTATTTTAACACTTGTTTTAAACTAAACAAAGCATGAAAAAACAGAATACAAATTAAGTTGTTATTAAAAGTGAATTGCAGAAATAGCAATCACGTAACATGTGTTAAACATGTGTGAAGACACAGCTTTTAAAACGTGTAAAGTGCGTCTAAAAATAACCTGGCAACGTCAATTCCTCCTTAAAACTGTTACTGTATTAGTTCGCAATTTCTGGTGAAGACTTCCAGTGTTCGTCTTATCTGATGGGCAAATAATCCACTTTAGTTTTCTTCTGAATTCTTTCCAATACAATTTTATTAAATACCTTTTGAAACTTCGCAGGAATTGCTAATAATTCGACCAACAGAAATCGGCCAAAATATTACGAGACTGGAAAATGTAATAATCATTCAAAACAAGTGCAGCAGTCTGGTTGTTTGTTTATGTGCTGAGCCAGTCAGCTCCGTAGCCGCAGGGCTAATCACGAAATATTATCACTAACAAACTGATACAAAATATTATGTTGCGCGCGGAGTGAAGCAAAATATGATATTTTACTGGGATTTTTTGCTGTAAATTGAAAGATAAAAAATGCGATATTTGTGAAAAGTGGTAGGACTATTTTCAAAACCACACCGCACACAAGTATAAAACTCTCGAAGAAAGATGCCGCATAAAAAATGGATTAAAACTTTCGGCAAGTATTGCCAAGTCTGACTGCGATTGTGGTAGTTACTGCTCCGAAAATATAGGGTTAACGTTTCGCGCGCCAGCCTTATACGTTGGAAAAATGTTTAATAGAGATTTCGTATAAAGAACGCAAAACATCATTAAATGTTCTATCCACTACGAGAGAAAGGTATCATATTAACTTTTAGTTGATCAATCTAAGTATTTACACCGATCAGTGATGACGAAAATTCGCGTTATTTCATCTTTTCCTCTTACAATATATAAGTATAGTGAGTTACAGGCCAGGATTATTCATATTGAAGAAGGAAAGAGATAGGGCACTACATAGTAAGCTAGTGACATACCCTTTATTTATTAATATAAATTAGTATATTTTACTATAAGTCAGGAAAGGAAACGGAAGAGAGGGAGAAATACAAGTTAATAAACAGAAAATAATTTTTACAGAGCAGAATAGCTAATACTGTGAAAGGTAGAAATACTGGAGGTGTTTCTTGAAAAGCTCTTTAGTAGGTTTTGATCAAACGGACAAAATAATATTATTACAGATACTAAATGAGGGAAATCATTTACAGAGCAGAATAGCCGAGAAATGTTCTGCCTTTGAAAGAAGTTTGCTGCTTAAAAATATTTTAGCTTACGCTTTAGCAGCTTCTTTGTTTATTATACTTTAAACTTTTACATCTGGCGCAAATGTGATTTTCTAAAAAGCTTTGTTCGTTGGCAAATGCGTTGCTTATAGCTTGATTTGAAAATCGTATTGGCTAGTGTTTCTTAATGTCTTGAGTAAAACTAATCAACATCTGCATGAAGCTAGAGTAAGCTTGTATTTTGAATACAACTTCAAAATCCCCGCCTACCTTCGCCAAAATTCCGAAAATCCCCAAGAAATTAAAGGGGCTGTTTTGATTATTTGAAGGCATTCCGGTTAGCTCAGTTGGTAGAGCACCGGTCTCAAATCTGCAAACGGTTAGACCTTCACCTTTTCTCGGATAAGGATGTTAAACCGTAGGCCCTCGGAAACCTTTGTCAGTTGGGTTGCAAAACCTGTTAAGGTTCTCCATCCACCTCAGAGTGGGTTAAAGCAATAAACAAAGCAATAAACAATAAACAAAAGCATGCGGCATCGTCATAACCGTCATTTATTTTTACTTATACAGAGAAACAATACTTCAAGTCGGGCCGTTGATGGCTCTACACTCTTTTTTTTATAAGAACCTTTTTTTATAAGAACATGAGGCTGAAAATCGCCAAAAATTTAGGAACATGCTAAGAACATGCTGAGGCTGAGAAGGCGAAGAACATTTATTTTTTAAAATAAAATATTTCAGATAATTTATACATGTAAAAAATGTACTATAGTCTATATTACTATTACTATATATGTACTATATTAAAAAATTAGATCATGTACAGTACAAAGTACATGTACAAATCAACGTACAGCCTGTATTTACAGATGT
>JANVCJ010079931.1:0-11402 GCA_026413505.1 Epizoanthus ramosus | reverse complement strand
CTAAAACATGCCGGTACATACGTATACGTACTCTTTCATTCTAATGACAAATCAATAATAAAGAAGAAAAGCATAAGTCTTTTTTTTCTTACAATACACCAAAATAGTTTACTTCCGGTCCAAAATTTAGGGGGGGGGCATTTGTCCTTCCTGCCTGACGCTAGCTACGGCCCTGTCGAGGGTTGAATATTTGTGTGACCTTCTTTCCCGCTAGAGTTCACTCAGCATTCCATCCTTCCGAGGTCGGTAAAATGAGTACCAGCATACATGGACCGCATGAAGCGGCTGCCAATGCGTCTATATATGCTTTCGGTTCGCTGGGGGTAAACTGATAATTGTAATGCGCCCTTGAACATATCCATATGGAAAAGGCGCAATATAAATGCACCACTTTACTTTTACTTTACATCAGCACAATCGATGTCATTGCTTCTCTAGGTCGTACTTTGCCTTCAATGAAGAAAACAAATCCAGCATTTATTTCTGTGACACCTAGCTAAGTACAATTGGAGTTTGCTTGCTATGACTTTACATTTAAAGCGGAATGTTTTAGCAAATGACGGATAAAAAGTGTATCAGTAAATTTTGGAACACGAGAAATTCCGGTAATGTTTTAAACAATTTCCGATCAGCTTCTTCAAGCCAGTTTTATGGTAAAATAAGTATTAACATTAGCGGAGTAGTTGGCAATCATTTTGGAGTTAAGAACTAGAAAGCATTTCCGTGATTCCATTTCAGTCATGGTAATATTAGTGCATGTTTGGCAGAACAAGAAATAGCTTTGGTAGCACGAGCCAAAGGCCAATGTTTCCATAGCTTCTAGCGTACTCCTAACGTTACATAACTGTTGCCGTACCTTCATGGAAAACACAGGAAATGCTTTCTATTCACTCTATTAGGGCACTCTATTAAATGCTCCAAATCCTGATATTTATATTTGTAAATTCAACCTGCCTAGATTAGCTGAAGCTACATGCAGGTTGAACATGATTGTATATTTGTATTATTCATTCAATAAATTATACTTATTTTCAACGAGAAAAAGTTCTTAATCAATTATACTTAGAATTTAACGGAGGAGGGGTGGGGAGTAAATGAAACCATTTGAGATTTTTTTCTTTACTTCAAAATGCTACTGCAGCAAGTCTTGTCTGATATTTACAAAGTCAACTGTTATTAACTTAAGATATATGTCGCCATCAATTAGTGATTGAAAGAAGTTGCGCAATAATTATGGCGTCATCAAATGTCCCTAAATCATACAAGACGATTGGTATTCATAGCAACATTTCTAAATACGATTAAAACGCCTACAAATATAAACAGGATCATAAAAACTATTTAGAAACAGAAAATGTCAAAATTGGTTATATATGTTTGCCAAAATGTGGTTATCATGACAAGATTAAGTTCCTGAGACAGTAAGTGCAGAAAACGCACCCCACACAAAGTTTAGGAAATTCCCCAAAATTAAAAACATAACGTAATGATAATGTAAACAAAAAATACGCGGGTTTCCTCCCCCCCCCCCCCCCCTGGTACCAGATTGCTAAAACGCGAAGATGGAGTTGTGTCAGTGTTCTTCAAATACCCTCTGTTAAGATGTTTTATCGTGATTAGGATGTGTTCGCTCGTGTCCTGTTTACTTGCCAGATAAGCATTTAGTTATGGCTCCTAGTCTTGTTGTGGTTCCAAAGTCTTCCCACCCTCAGATTGTTCTTAAGTTTTTCTTAATTTTTAGGAGATCTGAGCCTCATTGTTCTTATAAAGTTGTTCTTATAAAGATATCGTGTGCTATAGGTAAAAATTTGGGAGTTTTATCCAAAAATATACAACGCTGGCGAAATTTTTGAAAAGGGAAATTGTTACGGAGAATATATGGCGAAATCCCAAACGTCCAGTGGAAATTACCAGCGTCGCATTTTCGGAGATAAAAATCCCAAATTTTTGCTACTTATCTACTTCGGCCTGCTCTATCCATTTCTGGTATTTAAGATGTGCTAGCGCTAACAATAAGATTTTAGATTTTTACAAAAAATTTCTTAAATCACTTAAATGAAAATATTCTGATGTTTTCAACTGTGCATTCATTACAGATAAAGATCGTGTGATTTCATATTTGCCAAAATTTCGTTAATTTTTCATCTTTTGAATAACAATCACAAGTTCAAGAATTAAGGCCCGGACACACGATGCAACATTGCACGCAATATTGCGTGCAATCTGTTGCGATCAGTGGCCACACGGTGAAATCGTTGCGCGCAATGTTGCTGAAGTAGAATCCGATCCTACTTCTGCAATTTCTTGCGCAATGCATTGCACCGTGTGTCTGGGCCTTTACTCATATCATGTATCAGTCAATATTTGTAGCATATAACCTGTATTATTGAATTCCAAACGTATGCATGCGATATTTCGCGATACCGCTACTTTAAATGGTAGTCCTTTCTCACCTACTTCCCGCTTTCTCTTTACTTCCTACTTTTTCAGAACATCCCACATTTCCTCCCACACATTTGAAATAAACTCTGTACACTTTCTTACTTTGTTTTTGTTTCTCTTCTACAGGATACTAAAGATACACGATCCGACAAGTTTCTCAACGCCCTTGATGCCCTGTCGAGGTGCGCCCTAGGCCATATGTGCAGCTCACGTCAGGCGCGGATCCAGGATTTTGAAACGGGGGGTGAAATTTTAAATGTAACAGAACCAAAGTCAAAAAAAGGCATCAGAGAAATCAAATATTATTTAAATATTTGAGAGATAAGAAAAAAACAAAGAAGGGAGCTCAGAAAAGGGGGGTGAAAATTCACCCATTTCACCTCCCCTGGATCCGCCCTTGCACGTGTAAACCGTGTTGCTTTGTCTTTACCTTCCCTCCCTTTACTTACATTTCTGTTCACTTCTGTCACAGGAACAACACAGAGAAGCTACATAGTGGACTGGATCTAGCAAAAAAACAGGTACAGGCTAAACTAAAATAGTTTCGAATATGAGATTTGTTTGCTAGATTAGAAAATATAGCTGTTGATTGTTTTGATAAAATGCAAACTTTGCTTAACACGAAAGTTGCCAGAATTTCTTTCAGCAATCAATTTTTGACCTTTTATTGGCTGCTTTGATAGAAATTTACGATCGATCGCAACTAAAATGCAGTATGCGCGTATGTCCGTGTTTGCGTATGTCACTGTGTGGTTACAGTAAAACATGTATCACCTTCTCAGGACGTTAACATTTGTGCCAGTGAACTGGGTGTTTGTTTACATTTTTCTCATTTATTAAACGTGGTGTACTCATACGTTGCTTTTTTTACTAAGTTGATTGCTCTTGTGAAGCAAGTACGCTCATTGATTGACATGCATCAGGTTATCGGTGCTGGACCATTTCTCTATGCATACCTTCGTGAGGTACGTGTATGGACATCAGTAGTATAGTATCCCGGTATAGTATGCATGAGTGCACCCCATATTATCGATGCTGGATCATTTCTCAATGCATACCTTTATTATATTATTATTATGCCTTCGTCAGGTTTTTGATGATACGTCAGTAGTACAGTATGCTCGAGTGCACCCCATATTATCGATGCTGGATCATTTCTCTATGCACACCTTTATTATATTATGATTATATCTTCGTCAGATATATGATGATACATCAGTAGTATAGTATGCACAGTCGCACTGCACGTTATCACTGGGTATTTGTGTATGATACATCGGTAGTATAGTATGCATAATTGCACCCCAGATTGTCGGTGCAGGATCTCTATGCATACTTTCGTGAGTTACGTGTATGTTTAAATACATGAGTATAGCGTAGTATGCAAGGAGTGATTATCCAGCACCACTGCATATTGAGTACGAATCACAATTCACAATAGACAGCATGGCAGTGTTCGCTGATGTCATTCAGACTTGTTTATCAGCTGATGTACGTTTGCTTGATTCGTGTTTCAGGGCATACCCGACATGGGAATGTTCTCCAGCCCGATTGTCCTCACAACTCTAGCACGATTTGTTCTCAATGCGTACGTTTGCATGGTAAGTTGTGGTTAGTAACTTTGTATGCGATGAACCATTCATGCAACTCCCAGTTATAGTCTTATTCACGGAACATTAGCGGCTATATCATGGTACAGCGCATGCGTACATAAACTCTCCCAAATCCAACTGAAAAACAAATAATATGAGTGACTCGAATATAGACATGTGTTTTCCAGTACACTCTTTGATCGGATCGCCTGTTTGAAAAGACGATTGAAGCAGATTATATTTTATATGTGTTGTGAAGCGAATTTAGTATTGGCCCGTCAGGAACAAATTTTTAAATAACCCCAAATTCATCGAACTTTGACGAACCTGCTTTATCAAAGAATCTTCGTTGAGAAACGTTGTTTCATTCTAATATTATTTTGCTATGGAGCATAAAATGTTATTTTCATAAATCAGTAGTTTTGTATTGCTTGTACCTGATGAATTTTTACCGTGTATAAAAAATATATATATATTTCGTACAGCAGTGACTGAAACTGTCCCTTTGAATAAGGCACTTAAGAAATGTAACCGACAGTTTATCATTTCAAGGTTCAGATAGGTCGCTTGAAACTGGGTAAGGCACGAACAAAAAACAGTTACTACAACAAGGAGATAGACTACCAATACAAAAATTGATAATCAGAGTCAAAAGTGAGTCTTCAGTTAACTTATCCCATATAAAGGAATTGTTGAAACTTTTTTGATAAGTGACGTTTGTGGCTCCACTTTAAGCAATGTTAGTAGGAAAAACGCTTTGTACTGAAGTAAGGTTTTCGACTGGTAACTAAGCAAGCGTCGAAAAAATACCCACATGATCCAATTCTATCCCAGAAAATGAGAGTAAAGTAGTGAGGTCGTCTGTAAATTGTATTGACCAATAACACTTTGTACCGATTAGAAACGATTTAAACTGAACCTATTTTAAAAGGCCCACCAAACACAGTGCATGGAAGTGTCTTAATTATCGCTTGTTCACTTGCCTTATAGTCTAAGAACAAGAGAGCGGCAACGTTACCTTTTGTTTTAGCTGCACCTCTGGATCCAGAAAAGGGTAAGCTGTTCATGTGTTAGGGACTAGTCATTATTTGTGGTTGGGGTTGGGGCTGAAGAGAAAAGATTTGTCCCCCTCAAAAATATTTTACCCAACCTCTTTTTCGCGGGTTTCTCGGTACAAATGCTTAGAAACCAACCCAAAGCAGCTGACAATTTTTTGTTACCCAACCAATTTCTCTTGAGCCCCAACCCCGGTCATAAATAATGACTCGTCCCTTACTTGCTTTGTATGGGAAACTTGCCGGCAGAATGTCGAGCAGAATAGCCTTGTTCGCGCAGCAGGCAGAATAAACAATTTGCAAGGAGAACTTGGGAAGAATCTATGAGAAACTGTGGTGAACGGAAAAATTGGACAAATTAAGCTTCCGAAGAAAGTATTTTAAAACTCAAAATTTGTGCAAGTTTACTACTCCACCTAATTATTTCAGCTTTTTATTTAACTGAGAAATCTAAAATTGTGTTTGACATTACCTGCTTTTGTAGTTCTATGTTATAGGGATCCAAAGGTGAGTTACTACACCTTAAACCGGTCTTATCCAGCAAATCAGACCCATTAACGTTAACTCATAACAATAAGCCATTTTACGGGTGTATCACTCATTTATGAAACAAAAGAAAACTTCCATGTAGTTTTGAACAGTTTTTTGTTGTGACGCTTCGTAACTGACCATTCAAATAAAAGATCTTGATGAGTTTAACCCTTTGAGTCATGAGAGTGCCTTTCAAACAACTGAGTGAGATGTCAAAATTTTTGAACCTTTAGACAAAAACACAAAGTGTGACCATTCAAATGAAAGCTGCTGATGAGTAGATTGTAACGCTATTAGTTATAACATTGAGGTTAAGATCTTAATAATCAACTTTTATCTTCACCAGGAACATGCCTTGTCGTTGGAGTACCTCCGGTCGCCGATGAATCGCGTAAAAAGTAAGGGCTGTTCATATAAAAATGTGTTATGAAATACTGAAGAGATAACATTGGAACATTCACACTTTCACTGTGTCAAATGAATGGCTGACTTACCAACATGAAAACAGCAAAGTGCAACCGACTACAGTTGGTTTTATTTTTGTCGTAAAAAGTGTAGAATGGGCGTTCTCACGGCTTCAAGATTTCGCCGATTTTAGAAATGAGGCCCACACAAACTCTTCGGTCAATATGTAATTATTTCGGTAAATTTTCTTTAAGTACTGACCGCTTGCAATGGAAAGCGTTTATGTTTAATATATTTATAGCTAGTTGGCCTTTATCCTCAGTGAGTTTCAGACAATGTTGGTCGTTTAAACCGGTGGCATCCGCCGCCATACTGATACTGAAACGGACGCGTTTCAGTGCAACACAGTCATTGCCTGAATACGTTCTATTTCTCTGGCGATGAGAATGAATTCATCTCGCCCTCAAGAACTGCTGGGTTCAGTTAACTGGCAATATCGTGCTCTGCCTGGATGGTTCCACCCTGCTGAGTGGTCAGTATTTCTTTGGCAGTCTTCAGGAGACCGTCGGACGCACGTACCTATGCAACCAATCTTTACTGGGAGTGATCAAGTAATGATCTGTTTTATTGCCGTAAGGGCGGAAGCCCTAACTGAATTAGCTGAAGTTTCTAGCACTATCCTTTCGACAGAGTCGAGAAAAGTTAGCTAAACCTTTAACCTCATCTATAATAAAACATAGACATTTTTTGTCGGCTTTTAATCTTTTTTTTAAAATATTAAATATTAAATATTAAAATATTTTAATATTGCTAAAAGCATCGAGACCACGGTATGATGCGTTTTTTAAGATCTTGATTATTGTTAACACTTACGGCAAAAAAAACCTGTTATCAATTTTTACTTGATGGACAACTCAGTAACGTAGGAATGTCTAGCGTTTATATATAAATCAGTCTGCCTTCCTTCAAGGCCGGATGAAACGAGAATGAAAGTTGTATGAGAGCCGAGTGGAGGGAGTTGGACAAGAGTTTGGTCAACTCTCATGTATGTGTATGTATATGTTGTTGGGCTTGTTGTCAATCATTGCAGCCCATTGGGCTGAATTGCGAAAGACACAGCTCACGAGGTCGAACCGAAAGCATTACAAGGCGCCTGTGGCAGCCGCTATACGGCCCATGTGTGACCTCGGAGCACAGCCTACAGCTAGATGGATTCAGCTGCATGTAAAGATGAGATACAGACCACAACACCGGCATTAGCCTACTCATACAAATTATGAGTTCCAAAATAATGAAAGTACATGTTAATGCAAAATTTAGGGATGTTTGCGTTACTGGAAACACACAATTTTTTTTGTCTGCTCTTATAAATAAGTGCAATGCATAAATATAGAAAGGTAGAAAGGCTACCTTACAGTCTAAGAACATTCTCTTCCTCTCACTTAGTTGAGTTTTTAAGATTTCTCTTATTTGCTTCAGTTTCTCGGCTTCCTCTGTTACTTCTCTCTGTTGGAGCTGGATGGCCTTAGATTCATCTTCCAACTTTTTAAGACTAGCCTGCAACGAAATAACAAAAACGATGATTATTTTAGGTTTCAATGGACCAGTAAAATTCGTTCTCCAGACGAAGAATAACCACTATGAAAATGCCGGAATTGGAAAGTGCAGTCCTGCTTTTAAAATAACCTGCAAAACTTTGGGATTCTTATCTAAAAAAGAACCAAGTTTGTGACATATATAATGCAAATCGGGAAGATTTACAAAAGCTTTGTTGTACACAGAGCAGAAATGAAATTAACCATACATGGTTTTGTTTTTGTTCATGTTAAACATAAAGCATAATTATTACATGCACAGACATATTTAGCATAAAGAAGTTTGTATTGAGAATTGTATTCATGTTGTATTTTCGTGGGCTAACAGGATCTTGAATTAATGGTATATATACTGGTAAGTCAGGTAGTTAATTTACGTTTTGAGCCAGTGTGGACAATTTAAAGGGGCTATTTCAAGGTATTTTTGCGATCTACGAAATTATCCACAAATCACAGGAATTCTAAAAATAACAGGTTACCATGGTAGAATAACACAAAAGAAATTATGATAAGTCGTAAAGGAACGTGGATGGTTAAAATTGGGGAAGGTTAAAACGGATTACAAACTCTCAATTTAATTTCGGTCCGGGATAGACACTAAATAAGTTAAATCCATTCGCTTTCAAAATCGTGTTTCTTGTATTTAGACACTTTCCGTTTTCGCAATATATAACCATTTTATTATTCTTGTTATGGAGTTGAGCTTCTACGCGAAGAGATGTGTTTGACGTTTGACAGCACCGCGTGTACGTGAAACTTCAACTAAACAAAATGGCGGAGCTACAGCAAAGGAGCAGCGGCTAAAAGGAGGAATCGAGTCCGACCTGTACACGTACACCGGTGACAGGGGAAGGGATAGGGATAGGAATAGATGTACTGGTAGGGGTTGGGGTAGGGATACGGGTACGTACGGGTAGGGGCATGGGTTAGGGTTAGGGTTGGGTTTAGGGTTATGGTTAGGGCCAGGTATACCTTTTTCAAGTGTACAGAGCCGGACTCGATTCCTCCTTTTAGGCACACGTCAGCAAAGGACAGACGACTGCCCGTCACGTTTTCCGTTTACGGTATACGCGATAATTTTTTACTCTTTGTTAATTATAAATTCTCACAGTAAACATGCGAGAGGAGATTATCAAAGGCAAGTTCGGCTAAAATACAACCATATTTGGTTCAAGCCGGTGGCACTACTGTAGTCAATACCTGAATGGTAAAACATCAATTATTAAAAATTGCAATATTATTTTGTTCAAACTAGCGCGATAAATTCCACAGCATGAGGGAATCGAAAGTCACTTGCTGCTATCAAAACGTTCTGAAGAGTTTCTCAGCGAAGCACTGTGAGCCGGCTTCGCATGGTTTCGAGGGAGGTGCTGGTCTAACTTCGCCTTTGTAACACTAAAACTTTGGGCTAAGCACAAGAATCAACATTTTCTAGTCCCATTATATGGACTATGATCTTTGTTCACAATTTACATAGTTCAACTGATTGTCTGAAAATTGTTTTGCGGCAGTTTGTGAAATTAAACTTGGACTTCATTAAAAGGAGCGGACTGGCAGTTATGTCCTTGATTTAACGTTTGGATACCGGCTATTTGACGTCAAGTGTTGGGGCACATATCATCTTGGTAGTTGAATGAAACTCGGGGTATCGGATCGACTACACCGAGCCCCACAAGATGGAGTTAATGTTGCTGATTGCTTTTATTTTTATTTCAACTGCTTTCTCCTTCAGGAGCATTTGTGCCACGCCAACATGTCCAAACCAGTGCCCATGTTCTTCTCCATGCGAAACGACTCAAGCACAAGTAATTCCTGTTCTCTTGGTATCACTTGACGGTATGAGTCCCGAGTACATCAGCGGTAAATTTGCCAATACTCCATATTTGGATTATGTGGCGCGAAGCGGAGTCAAAGCGGACTATATGTACAACGTTTTTCCAGCTTCTACCTGGCCAAACCATCATTCCATGTTGACGGGACTTTACCCAGAAAGCCATGGGATCGTTGCAAACGACTTCTGGGATCCAGAATTCAATGAAAAGTTTCGTCATGGCTCAGATAAATCGAACTTCGACCCAAAATTTTGGAATGAATCGGAGCCTCTCTGGCTGACCCTGCAAAAACAGGGAGGCTATAGCGGAATGTATTTCTGGCCTGGATCTTATAGCTATAAACAAAAACCTAATTATTATGAACCATTGTACTGCTGCAGGAACTGTTCTTTTGAGAAGATTCTTAAACCCTCGCCGAATATAACTTATTGTCAACCAAATTTTAAGGAACCCTACCACAGACGCATCGATAAAATGATTAGTTGGTTGCAATCTCCATGTCCACCCAGGTTTATCGCAGCTCATTTTCTTGAACCGGATTTTCAGGGCCATTTATTCGGCCCCAATTCTGTACAGTACAAAAATGCAATCGAATGCACTGACCGCGATGTGGTTGGATATCTTGTCAACAGCTTGAGCCTGGCACAACTGTTAGACAAAGTAAACTTGCTCTTTGTTTCAGATCATGGATTTGTTGAGATAAACTCCAGTAGGCAAGTTTTTCTCGACGACTATATTGACCCAGACACATACAGATGTGTCCAAGATAATATCATGGTCCATATCTGGCCGAAGAAAGGAAAACTTTATGAACTTCTGTACAACTTAACAGTAAATTCGCACCCTAATATAACAGTATACAGAAAAGAAGATATTCCAGAAACGTTTCACTGGAGAAACAACCGCCGTATTCCACCAGTTCTAGTGATAGCAGATCTGGGTTGGGTCGTAAAGATCCAACGAAATTCGGTGCAGGGAAACTGGACTCAGGGTGCCCATGCATACAGCAACGAGCACAAGCAAATGTGGCCCATGTTCTTTGCGAGGGGTCCTTCATTTCGTGAAGGATATACCGAGAAACCGTTCAACAACATTGACTTGTATCCACTGATGTGCCATTTATTGAAGATCCATGGTCTCCCCAATAACGGCTCGTTTGATAAAGTGAAGTTTATGTTGAAGGAATTTAGCGGGAATACCATTGGGTCTCCCTGCACGACTACCGTCAGTGTCACATGACTGAGGAGTTGATCAGGGCGACACGGGACCGGGGTGAAACAGTAACAGTAACAAAATAAAACAAAATAACAGTAACAAAACAAAACAGACGCAAGAAAGCTGCTACTGTAGGATAACACTTTGCTGTGACTGACCAAGAGAGTAATAGCTATAATATATAGATAAACTCTCATATTACTCCTTTGCAGGATTGATCATTTGTGCGGGAGTGGGTGGTAGCACTTTGTTGTACCTGGGCATGACTGCCGTAACTGCACATTCTTATATTGCTCCCTTGCGGGACTGGCTGTTTGATTTTGTGGGGGAGGGGGTGGTAACATGCTATTGTACGTGGCCAAGACATACCAAACTGTACCTGTTATATTGCTCCCTTGCTGGACTGCCTGTTTGATTTTGTGGGGGAGGGGGTGCTAACACTTTATTGTACGTGGCCAAGACAGCCCAAACTGTGCACTCTTATATTGCTCCCTTACGGGACTGACTGTTTGATATGGTGGGGGAGGGGTGCCACTTTATTGTACCTGGGCATGACAGCCAAAACTGTACACTCTTATATTGCTCCCTTACGGGACTGACTGTTTGATATGGTGGGGGAGGGGTGCCACTTTATTGTACCTAGGCATGACAGCCAAAACTGTACACTCTTATATTGCTCCCTTACGGGACTGACTGTTTGATATGGTGGGGGAGGGGTGCCACTTTATTGTACCT
>JANVCJ010079920.1:0-11405 GCA_026413505.1 Epizoanthus ramosus | reverse complement strand
TTTATAGACTCAAAATCGTTTTTGACCAGGATGTCAGACATCCGTACATATAAACTAATATGCCCTAAGTGTCCCCGCCCCTGCCCACCCCCTCCGGGGCACGTTATTCTAAAGTTGGGGAGACACAATGATATGAAATAGATTCTGTTTCCAACAATTAATTTCTAACAGCACAGTCTTCCTGTCATGTTCAAAGTAAAGATAGCGTACCTAAACGGTTTTATTTCCTGGAGAAAATGAAAAAACAACTCTCTAATGAAAGCTCTCTGATCATGGCTCAAGAATGGGAGCACGCCTCTCTAATGAGCGTCTCCCTGCAAGAATAGAAAATATAATAAGCGCCCCGGAGCGTTCATAAGAGAAAATACGGTAACTGGGGAGCTCTTTCTCTGGCAGAGAAATTCTATTGAAATAATAAGATAGTTTACGCATTGCCTAAACATTCTAGAAGGTAATAATACGTCAGTACTTGAAATAGCACACTCTCAGTAATCCATGGTATGAAAGACAAAATTCCAGTGCCAGAAATGAAATTTGTAACTATTATACTGTGTTATTTACGAACTCGTACGTGCTACGTTTGCGGCGATCTGTGCTGGTAAAAACACCTCAATTGAGACTGCTGCGGCGAGTTTTTCTTTCGCTGGTGAGGGGATTTTGCCAGAGTTCTTCATTTCACAGTGCGGGTCAAAAATAATACCGGCTCAGGAACCTGATTGGAAAATCACATGAATAAGATTGCCCATAGATCAATTATCCGGACTAGGTCAAAACGTCAAGGAAAATTAAGTATTTCAACAACTAAAATGATGCGATACAGGGAATCGGTTGAAATACAAACGTCTAGGTACAATATGCAAACTTCAAGGTGAAATTTATAAACTTTACATTTCTCTAGAAACGAAAAAGTTTCCATGACCTATAAGCATGGCCTAGAATTTCCATGAGCAAAATCAGAATGCCACAATGTTTGTATAAATGTTGTTACCCTATTAAGCCCCTATTTCAAATAAGGGTAATTTGAGCTCCTCCACCCAATGACATGGACGAGTTGGTCTTGGGGGGGCGGTCCTCTTTTATACATAAATTAACAACACAGCATATCCTCTACATTTTCAACTGCATCCCCTGTGTTTCAAAGCGTTATCTCGTTCAAATTTAAATTAAATCCATGAAATCTATGATCTTTATTGACTAGAATATCAAATTGCATATACTCAGAATGACTAGTCTACCTGTACAAAGACGCGAGGCATTGGGCCACGTAGGCAGAGGAACTACTTTCAAATGCCCCCCTCCCCATATTAAGTCCCCTCAAACAAGTCCCCAACCATACCTACCTACTCACTTATCAAATATCTAAATCAATTGTCCCTAAATAGGCTTCATGACTCCTTACATGCACTTTGAGAATTAGGTCTTGCAAAGTATACTTTGATCTGCAGAAACACTCTATGCATGTTTTCTAGTATAGTTTTTGAGATATTCTTGTCAACGTCCAGTGAATAACAAGATTTTTCAAGATGTTTGTCTGGAATAATGTACTTTCACTTTGTATTATTATTATAATAATACATGTAATAATAATAAATAACAATAATAATGATAATAATAATAATAATAATTCCATTCTTGCATATAGTTACATGTATATGGTACATATAACTTGTAAAGACATTGAAACATTTACAAAATGCGTATAAGAACTGTTAATTAAATTAAATTTAATAATTATATAATTATAATAATAAATAATTGTAAAATGTATATAGTGCATAATAAATATGGATATTATTTAAATGTTAAAATTACTCTAATTTAAAAACTAATTAACAATAACTATTTAGCAAGCTAGACTAAAATGAAGGTGACTATTTAAAACAATGGTGACTATCTAAAATGAAGGTATTTATATTTGAGTAATGGAGGAATAAAACCCCCAAATCTTATTTTGTAATACTTCTACATTTAACACTCTAAATCTGAATTTCATATATTTTCTTTTCTTTTAATGTCTTTATTTCCTTGATATAACTTACAAATAATCATAATTACAAATTTCACTATAATTCATAATGAATTTCAAAATATGTGAGTATTTTGAATAACACAATTTAATGAAAAATATGTCATAATTTTAATATTTCTCATTCTGCACCATAATATTCAATTCCATGCACTTCATGAACATATGACGCAAACCTAATTTACAAATTCACAAGCTGGTAATACTGACAAAACTGATAGGAAAAAATGATACCCATGCATGTAGAAAATTGGTTAATTTTATAGGGAATCGTATTATCACTAAATGTGTGAAAACATTTAATATATTAATAGCATGTACACTGTATAACTTGGCAACAAATAAATGATATGGTTCACATATCAAATTAGATAATGGACTATAATAATAATTTATTTTATCAGTTTATTGTGGCTTATTAGTGCCTCTTGTTAATTTTGCTATATTTTATTTTTTATTTATTTTTAATTAACACTTGCAAGAAAGCAAGCAAGGGTGTGAAACTCCCATGTGACTATATGTACTAATCTCTGTCATCTCTATTCACATGCCTGAATGGTGACATCCATTCAACAGGATTCAAATGTCACAATACTAAAACATGCATAATTTAAGATATTCTTTGCTATTTTGAATGTTGTTTAGAGATGTCAAATTTCATGCACTCGGCAATTCTCATGCATTTGAAGGTTACATGTATCTCATGCTAACTGGCCATGCTACACAAATATCTTGCATGCAGTAAAAAGTTTTTAAGAATTTAAGTACAAAATTAATGTAAGCTCCCATACTTTAATAGTAGCACTATACAATTTCCCACCTGGCTAAATCCAAATCCTCATGGCTCACTCCCAAGGTAACAATAGAAATATATTAATAATAATAATAATAATAATAATAATAATAACTTTTATTAACATGTCAAATAATTGTACATCTAGATGAGGGAAAACCCTCCACTAGGTCTAATAATGATAATAATAATAATACTACTAATAATAATAATAACAATAAAGCCTAAAGTTATATTTTATAAATGCATAACATTTGGTAATTAAAGCTGTACAGCTGTGGGGCTAAGCTAATGTCAAAAACAGAGAAATAAATTCATTGATGATCTTCTGCAATCTTCTATAATCCTCCGTCTATCTACACCTGTTGTCAGTCTAACATTTTAACTGCTTTCTCTGTGTGTGTGGTTTTTTTTACTATTTCTGCAGAAATGGACACTGCAATGTATGCTAAGCACATGTTTGGTTGATTATAATTATTTATATTGTATAATGAAAAACCAAAGAGTGGGAGACATGGTTGCCTAGTGAATAGTGTCTTGAACTAGAGACTAAAAGATTGAGGGTTCAAGCCTGGTTGCAGCAACTCACATTGCCAATAAAATGTCCTTGAGCCCTTAGGTAACCATTCTAGGTATCCATAACCATCAAGGATTCAGATTATCTTTACTGAGTCTCTATACACTGCTAATTTCTTATTAATTAATATAACAATTACATGTAGTTAATTTCAAAAGATATACTAGTGTTCACTTTATGTATTCACTGCTAATAGTTTACTTTATTCTTTAACATTTGAAGGTAAAATCCAGGACTAAATGTGTTAAGTACATGTATGTACTAATTAGAGCTTAGAACCATCAAAAAGTTCTAAAAAATAATACAGACACCAACTTCATTCTTTATCAAAATCTAAAATACATGTATGTTATTTTAAGATAACCAAAATAAAGTGCTTGTTGTGGTTTCGAAGACCTAAGATAGTGTGTGTCAAGGGGACGGTAACGTGGTTGAGTGACACAGAATTTTGCGGCAAATGTGGCAGAAGCATCAGTTACAATATCTTAATTAATTCACTTTTTTGTGCAGTCTACCAAGAGAAATATAAGAAAGTTGCATAGAATAATCCTGTACATGTGCCTATACAATGAATGAAATTTACGCTATATATAATTTCAAATTAACTGCTGTGTTGCATCCTGTGTTGCCATTCTATTGGAATCTCAATTTGCAAGAATGTCAAATAAGAAAAATCCACATCCTGCAAAACTGATTGCAGACCCTCTACCATGGCCCAAGTGTGGAGTGCAATGGAGAGATGAGAGAAAAAAGTGAATCCTTAACTTACTGTGTTGTCCAACCTATAGGTTAATAACAGTGTTATTATATGGCTGAAGACTGATTCCCTATGCTGGGTCCACACTCTATTTATAAAGTGGACTCAAATTGGCTAATAGGGTGCAGAGTTACTCAGCCATATAATAAGCATAGTAATACCAGCTTACTTGTGACGCACTGGTTTAAAGGTGCACTTCATTAGCAATGCGCCTGCTTGCTTTGGTTTGCCCTCCAGAGCTCCAATCTCATTGACTCCTTCCTGTACTTGTTGGATAATGGCCAACTTATCTTCAGTTCTAACCTTCTGCCAATGCTTGTGGGTAATAGAAATCCTAACTAGATGACCATCTTCAAGCCAGTCACGTACTTTCTTGATCTTCCACTTCAAATCTTGCGGGGCAATGAGTCCTCCCAGAATGACTTCCTTCAATTTTGCAGTGTGTGTCTTGGGGTCATGTTTTTTCTTCTTTACTTCCTCATTAAACAAAGTCTTCTTCGAGAAAAGTCTGCATACAGAATGCCCACTTCCCGAACTTTTCGGCTTTTGTACCTCAACTAGTTCTAGCGACTTCTCGCGTGCGATCTTTAACGCTTCTTCTCTTGATTTTAGGCCTTGGTTTTCTCCCTCTTCGTCAATTAACAAAACAGTGTTGGAAGAAATGGCTCGATTCCTCGCTGGACTACCGATAGCCGGTTTCGTCTGAATAACAAAACTAGAAGAGATGGTCCTACACTGGTGTTTGAGATATATTTTCCAGTGTTGTATAACGCTTCTTGCCCTCGAACAGGAGCTGGGACGCACCATTGTGCAGTGTCTTGCAAATGAAGTCTTCTGATAACTGAAACGAACTAAATGCGGTAACTGACGATAGGTCAGTTGCATTGAAAGTATTCTTTCTCGAATAAAATGAACAGCCATTACAGCTCCTGTATTTGGTGTTAAAACTTCTGTCTTCGTGCTTCTGATTCTGCCGTTATGTCAAACTGAAGTTGCGATTCCTGGTCATAAATTACTCAGGGAAAAATACTGTTCTTGGAAAGCACGAAAGCCGCCATCTTGCGAAATGGAACCTCTCCTTCCAATCTGGTACCCGTACCCAGTCTTCCGTGTTATCAGAATCTAAATGGGGGGGGGGGACTGTTGTTCATTTTCTGACCCTACCTCGGCCAAAACCATCAGTTACTGTATCCCTTATCCAAGCCGTCCCTTGCTGTAGTAAATGAGCTTTTACATGATGTAAAAGAACTGAAAAAATGGATACGGTACTGACCAGTTTTCATCTAGTGAAGTATTTTGTTTTTTTAAAATATCATATAAAATGGTAAAACTTGTACTAGTTATAGAAAACAAACGTTTTCAACCATAAAGGTCATCTTCAGGTAATACATAAAAAACAAACGTTTTCAACCATAAAGGTCATCTCCAGGTAAATTATTTGCTCCTTCTTTTCGCTAAAGCGTCGTCGCTATATGCACAACAGCTGTGCCACGTGGTGAAATTTTATTTGAATAATTGATGATAAAATATCAAAATCAAAGTAAGGCTTATCTAATTAATATCACAGCAAACTACAGATATATTATATGATGAATTACAAGCCAATTTCTACTTTCATGGCTTGAGTTGGCTGTGATACAGAAATGGTCATTAGGACGGCACATTTCAAAGTTAATTAGTTTCCGGATCGCTAAATAGGATAACCCAATTTATGTATGTCCAATACTGAAAAGACACCGCAAAATTTTAATATTGCGGATACTAGCTGGTTAGTCTTGTAAAATCATTTAATTTAATAATCACCCAGAGAGGTTAAAATAAAACAATTAACATTTTCTCTAAAATCTTTCAGTGTCATAGTGACAGCATAGTGTTTGAAAGTTACTGACAAGATAAAAAGAACTTGCAATTGTCCTCAACTGAAACTAGTAAGTCAGAATAGACATTGTTTTATTTTAACAAAAATTCAGTTTTTGTTACAGCTAGGACATGCATGTTACTGTGGTTTAGTTGCTGTTTACTTTCTCTTGTTATCTTAGAAGTGTTAGGCTGACAACATGAGAGTTAATCTTCTGTTGCTGATCATCTTGGTTAACTGTCAAGCTGCACCGGTAAGTTTGAACGAGGGTTTAACCCAAGTATACTTCCCTTTAAATGATAACTTATACTAAAAAAAATGGATAACTAGTTTGAATCTATGTCTTTTTGTCCATACACGACGAGTATGGAACATAAGACACTGATTTCTATTTTCGTTGTAAGTTTCTTGGTGAATATTGATTTAGCTAACAAAATCGAGTAGATACGGCTTATTCAATTCCTGAGCAACCGCTACATTTTCAGATCAGATTTCACGGTTGTGAGGAAATCTAACCGATTCCAATTGAGCGAATTGGTGGTAGTCTGTTGCTTAGAGCCTTTACGCTTTACATATATTGTTCGTGACAATCGTACCAATAAATCATTCAGAGTTATATAATTGTGGATTAGAATAGTATGATTTGCAAATACAGAAATCAAACAACGGATCAGTTGCATTGGACTTTGCCAATACACCATTTTCTAATGCAAAATTTCACTAGATCCAGTCCTTCGTGAGGGCAAAATGCAATGTTTTTGTTGAATTAATGAGACAAAATGTGACCGAGTAACGACTTTTTGCCCCCACGAAGGACTGGATCTAGCTAAATTTTGCATTAGAAAAATGGTGTATTCGTCCCTGTACTGAAAACATTGTGAATGCTAGTTTTGCATTTTTGAGGACCTTAGTCGCCATCTTTTTTATTATGGTAAATTATGGCTGAGATGGTGGATGATGAGTTACGTTTGATATCCTTCAGGTATTGTCTCTACAACGCCAGCCGCGTCAAACACAACTGATTCGAAACAGCTACGCCGCCGTAAGTACTTTGGAAATGTCCAAACATGTTCGACCATTAGGTCACCTTCAGCGTGTAATTTGTTCTAATGTGTTTGTTCTGTAGGTTTTGAAGCGAAAGTTAAGCTTACAAATCACAGTTTTGTAGCGAGTTTAAAGAGTCCCCAGTCAGAGAAGTTCAAGAAGCTTGCATTGGCTGTGGTGACCGCGGTGAGTACAACCTAGAAATTCTATAAATTCCTGCGCGCATTGATGAAAGAAAACTTTCCTAAAAATTATGACAAACCGACTTTCGTCAAATACAATAATGACCCAATAATGAAAATCTTATTGTTGTTGTAGTCATCACTATTCTCTTATTGATATTGATTGACTGACTGACTGATTCATTCATTCATTCATTCATTCATTCATTCATTCATTCATTCATTGAGTGATTGATTGTTTGATTGATTGCCATCCGCAAGGATATAACATGTTCAGGCAATTTAAATACTTTGTATTGACTCGCAAAGGAGATCTTGGCTGAAAATACTTTCACACTTTAAAAACGATAATATGACCAAGCGCGACTGGGAGGGAAAGCGACAATAATAGTAAATGGTCAAACCTTTTGTCACCAGATTACCACCGAAATGAAGAGCAATCTGAATTACTTGTTTGCGGAAGTGCGAGAGTTTATGTAAGTTTTAATCACTTGATACTTTGTGAACAGTTACGATCGATGTGCTTTTAGCTACAACTACTTGACGCTCACTCTTCATAGTCAGTTGCACATGCATGCATGCACTGCACACGCACTACACACGCACGCACGCACGCACGCACGCACGCGAATACGCGCGCTAACGCGAACGCACACACGACCACACGCATGCGCACGCACACGCACGTATACACACGCACACGCGCACGCACACGCACACGCGCGGTGTGAAAGTCTGAAACAAGCTTTCCAAAGTCTCAAGTACAATTATAGGGATGATATTTACCAAGGGCTGTTTTCAATTGATTTATGAAGGGCCAGACCTTTTTTCAAACAGACTCTTCTGGTACTTTTTGCAGTGAAGGAGTTGGAAAAGAAGGCTCACAATTTTCTCCATCCCGTTTTTCGGATCAAAGTTGTGATATTGTATTTCTTATTTGGTTGACAGTAACGGAAGTGTGATCGCCGTTAGTGACCTGTACCTTAATGTTAACGCGTCAACAAATGCGTCAACGGAATTGAGATCCCTTAGGAAGGCGGTATCCAACGGAACACTGGGAAACATTACAGTGTCGCGAGATTTCTTTGTTGCCAGTTACCGCGGTAAGGATTGTGAATGTTTGATTGCTTGTCTGTCTATGATTTGTTTATAAGCCTCTGTGCAGGTCTGCAAGTCTGTTTGTTTGTTTGTTTGTTTGTCCCCCGTTTGTTGTCCGTTTATCTGTTTATCTTAATGTTCGTTTTTTCCGTTTGTCTGTCTTTTTGTTTGTTTGTTTGTTTGTCTATTTATTGTCCGTTTGTCCGTTTATTGTCCGTTATCTGTTTATCTCTTTGTCTGTCTGTCTGTCTGTTTGTTTGTTTGTTTGTTTGTTTGTTTGTCTGTTTGTTTGTTTGGTTGGTCGGTTGGTTGGTTGGTTGGTTTGCCTGTTTGTCTATCGTTCACCTTTTCTCTGCATCATAAGAGTTGTTTGGGTGTATAACAATAGACAAACAGCTTAAGAATTAAGAGCTGTAATACAAAAGCATTTTCTTGGTCATAAACGTAAAGCCAATAAACAATAACTTTAATTAAGGCCACAAATGGCTGGCAAGAAGCCACATGATCAGCAATGTATTCAAGATGGTTCTTAAACACAATATATTTTCTTTATCTGCTACGCTCACTTAGAAATAACAAAAATAATTTGGGTTATTATCACATTTCTCGACCAGGGACCACAGGGCAGGCGACAGGACCAAGCGAAATGCCGACAACACCCTCCCCCACGACAGGTATTGTCGAGTGATGCGACTCATGATACTCCTTCAAAACCATGCAAGATACAACTGAACTGATTATGCATAATATTTGTAAATAATCTAGTTCATTTTCAATTGATGGTTTTCACCCAATCCCCAGAGACTCAAATGACAAAGGACATGGCGGCCATGTTGGTGTACAGAACAAAAGAATATAATTATAATTCTATTGTTATTGTACACCAACATGGCGGCTATGACATCACATGCAAACCACGAATACTGTCATTGTTGTCTCTAATCATAGCTTAGAAAATAGACTGGTTACTTAAAGGGAGAGGGGTGGGGGTGACGTGGCACAGCTGTTAATTGTAATGCGAATGTGGTGGAAGCATTTGCAGTAATTCTGATGTTATTTATTGCGAGTTTCTGTGGTGGGATTTGTGATTAATGTTTGACTTTCCGATCTGTCTGTATACATGTGTATCTGGCTTCTAAGTGTGTATTTCCCAAATCATAGCTTAGAAAATAGACTGGTTGCTTTGAGGAGAAGGAGTGGGGTGGTGTGGCACAGCTGTTAATTGTATAAGGCGAGCCATTGTTCTATCTGCCCCGCTAATTAAGAATAACAACTGGCTTCTTATCATGTTATCACGCAGGAACTAACGTGCAGGAGACAGAACAAAGTGAAATACCGACCACACCCCACCTTACAACAGGTATATTGTCGATCGATCTGTTTCATGACATTCCTTACAAACCAAGATACATTTTAACTTCCCTCACCAGCACTGATTATGTACAAAATTTCTGTGGATAGTCTAATTCCTTACAGTGCTCTTGCTTCTTGTCGTTTCAATACTAATTACTTTTCATAAATGATTTATTATTTCCTTGTCGAATTTGCACTGTATCCAGTACATATAGCAAGGTGGGTAGGAGGGCTCGGTTTCATATGTTTGAGTCGGGAGTTGGTTCAGTATAATAAAAGTACCTTTGACTGTGCTAGGTACAAGTACAATTCACACGACACTCTCCCCATTTCTCTGGCTATTTCCAAAAACAAGACAATTTCCGTTGTTACCCTCAATTGATAAGTTGGGTTCGATAACGTGCGGTTCGTTAAATTGATTCCAAAGGATTCTGATCACTGGCAAATATCGGACTGAGTGACTCAGTGTATCACAGAAAGCGAGCGGCTTCACCGCTCGTCCGAGAGGCCGAAGGCCCCATACCACATTTTCCCCTTTCGTCCCCATTCCCCTTCTTCTCATTTCACCATCAATTGCCCCCAATTTCCCTCATTTGCAATCATTTGCCCTCATATGCCCTTGGATATCAATTGAGTTTTTAAATATCAATTGAGTTGCCTGCGGAGGAGGCAGTACACCAGGGTCAGTACTTGTGCAAGTACTTGTCTGATGATAAGAGGTCTGATATAATCACCGTTCCGGCCGAATTTTTTTTTCCAGCGGGTTTCAAGATGATATGGTCTGTATACTTGAAAAATTTCTAAGTCCCTTTCTAAGAGAAAAACAAGTTTGAGTAAAGATCGAGAATCGAATCCGGGACCAGCAGCTAGTGCAGCCACTGAGCTATTAACCACTCGGTTCGCTGCAAACCATCCTATTTTAACGTTAATATATTAGAAAATTAGTTACCAGCCTCTTTCCTATATATATATAGGTATCCCTGACCTTGGCCTTAAACCCTAAACCTAACCTAAAAGCCCTGTAAACTAGTTACCAAGCTCTCTACTCATTCCTAAAACCACTACGTCACGTATGCGCAGAACTGGATGCACAATGAACCCGGCTGGAAAAAATAATCGCCTATTCCGGTGTCTGGCTTCACCCCTCTCCCCCCAATTAAGCCAATCGCACATGTTCCAATTTCAGAACTTTTAAAATTCGCATATTGCACCGGCTTGATACGTTTGTGGATAGATTAGAATGAAGTTTTAAAGTAATATTTTCTCAACATGAACTGTTGACTAGTATTTCGTATAGGTATAAACTTAATAAGTAGACTTTGACCACCCGAGCAGTTACATGTAGAGTCAAGGTGACTTTACTATGATTTTGCTATATTAGTAAAATCAACACATAATGACCTAGTAACTCGTTAGACAACGCGTGGAATACACCGAGTTTACCTTATTGATTGATTGTGTTTTCCTTATTAAACAGCGAACACAACCCAAACCAACGCAACCAAAGAGCCGAAGGTGTTGGCAGGTTTGTTATCGGTTCAAATATAAGAGCCTTAACATACATGTAAACAGGCAGACACAGACGCACATGCACACGCACACACACACACACACACACACACACACACACACACACACACACACACACACAAACAAACAAACATACAAAAAAACAAAAAAAAAAACAAACAAAAAAAAAAACAAAAATAAATAAAAA
>JANVCJ010079909.1:0-11406 GCA_026413505.1 Epizoanthus ramosus | reverse complement strand
CTATTTTCGTTTAATTTTCAATGCACGTCTTTACCCATGCACTGCACTTGCACTGTAATTTAACGTTCAGCACTTAACATTTGTTTGTAACATGCGTGAGCTCCTTAGATGAGCATTTTTGCTCTTGAGCAAACGCTCCAACAAATATGTTTAAATTAAAACAAAGTACATTTTTTACTGATGTACGTTTCGGACAGATGAAGTACGCTTTCAACAGATATGGTGTTTTTAGACAAATGTCAGAGTACATTTTCGACAGGTATTGCACGTTTTAAACAATGTCCGACTTTTTTACAGATGTGAATTTTTTACTGGTGTGGTACATTTTCAAGAGATGTGGTATACGGTATTTTGGACATGTGATATGGTAAAGTTTTGACAGATGTGTCTTTTGACATATATACATATTGGCAGTTCTTCTAGGTATGGTACATTTATATAATTATTATTATAACACATTTATTCGTTATATTATTAATTATTGTTAATATAACAGATATGGTACCACATTCTTCCTCTAGAACAATCTGCGTTTTCATTGCATGGTATCTGATATTTGCTCTCTGTTTTTACAACACAGCGCGATCGGATCTGGCCAGTTGAAGCGTATACCATATTTTATTCACTGCCAAAGTAGTTTTTTTTATTTACATACTTCCATCGCCTCGCAGTTAGATGAATTAAATATTTGTTTGGCAAAACAATTAGTTTATTGTCGAGACTTGCTATCGATAACGATTCTTTCGAACAACTGATGTAAATGTACTTCATTACTACTTCACGGATTATATCGTTACACTTTGTAAACTCAAGAAATTGTCATGTGTAGTATACAATACAAGTTCAAAATAGATTTTTAAAATGTATTGGAATATAATGATGAAATGTGAAAGAGCGATCTTCTCAAGTTAGCAACAAAATGTGATAGAGCAGGCCAAATTGGCAGTATTCTGTTTGACTAAGGCCCAAATCTAAAGTAGCACCGACTCTCTTTGACAGCAAGGTGTTATAACAAGGTCAAATTTGAGTAGCAAATACCAACCCCAACCTTGCCCTATATAAAGGCTAAACACTAACCCCCATCCCAATACGAACTAACCCCGACGACCCTATATACTAAGGTCGCTCTCCATTTGTAGGGTAAGGCTGGCCCGAGGGAACTGGTTCTGGCCATCACTTGTAAGTAGAAAGGTCAAGACGGGGTTAACCATCAAACTGACTAAAATGTTATTGTCAACCGTATGCATACTCTATGCATCTGTACACATGCTTTTTAATTGCTGATATAGTCTTTTATGTTTTATCAGTATTTTTAAATTCCAACGTTTCTATTTTTATTGTAGGTTTAAGAGAACATTTATAGTTTTAGCGCTTTATAAATATTAAATATTATTATAATTAATAAAGTTAACTTTTTGCCGTCAAAATTCATTCAATTAAGATTAACCGTCAAAGCATTCTTTAACCGTCGGAGGACACCTCCCATCGAGCGCCTCTATAAATGCACAGGTTACGGCGCGCGCGCACGAGCATTTTTTCCTGCGAAAACTCGCCAAATTCCCGCGCCCTGGCCGTGCGTAAATCCGTGAGCTGGGCAAGTCTGGCCGTAACCAGTTTCGATAGTTCCCGTTTGAGAACTGATCGGTCGGGCCGGCCAGAACCGATAAATGGAAAGCGCTTTTAGTTACGCTGGACCTGTATATATAAGGGCATTGAATCCTGGGCCGATATAAAAAGATAGGTGCCATACAGGACTGACTTTTTCCCTGTTTAGGGGCTTAATCGTCAGCAACGAAAGCACGTACTACCCAGAGCTGTAAAGTAACGAGCAATCTACCACTAGACTGTAACAACTGCTCGACTCTATCGTTTGCTTCAATATCTACTTGGACAAACGCCTAACCTACCAGATTCCATACTTTGTACTTTCACCTGTATTTATAATACTTTTATTAGTGCATAATTTATACATTCGTCGCCATGATCACTGTTTACATGTATGCCGTATATATATAGCATATTTTCACTTCTTCTTGTTTATAGTCGCGAGGACCGTCTATCAATTGCGACGCGCTTGTCCTATTACCGTCTCCTGTCACACATTCTTAGATGTTTCCTTTGTGTCAATTCTACAACATTACGAACAAAATAAAGGAAACGAGACAAAACTAAACTACACTGAACTAAATGGGCAATTCTACTCATAACTTTCGACTGCAAACCTCAAATTGCGTATGAGGTTAGAGGTTAACAGGAAAGAACCCTGATCTAGAGGCAAACAGTGCGTTGTATATGGTTCTGTATTTTAAACATTCAGCGGTATACTCGTGGTATACAACAGTTCCTTTACTTTCTTGTCATTAAACTAGTGCGTCTACGAGTCAGGTAAACTGGTTTGTGTTCTTATCCATCAGATATCTCTTCCCTGTTTCGTACCGGCTTGTACTGCATCATAAGGACGAGATATGGGTCGGAGCGGGCGCCTTCTATGAACTCTTTCAGAGAGAGAGCGCCGTCGTTATTCGAATCAAACCGTTGAAAAATTCGCTCCGTTCGACGCAAGGGCGGTTCTTTATCTTTTATTTTATCGCCGTACATTTGATAAATAGCCAGGATGATCGCGGTCATTTCGTCTTTTGAGATATATCCATCTCCGTCGACATCGTATATGCTGAAGGCCATTTCCAATTTCTCTTCCAGCGTGCCTCGTGAGGTAATTGATAAGCAAGAGACAAACTCCTTGAAGTCGATGAAGCCGCTGTTGTCTTTGTCAAAGGTGCGGAACACATGTTCTGCGAAAACACCGGCGTCGCCATCAAAGTACTCGGAATACATCTCTTTAAACTGCTTTATCGTTACAAATCCCTTCGGACAGCTCTTCATGAAGCCTTTGTACCAGTCGATGATTTCTCTCTTGCTGAAGTGTGTGCAGTGTAACAGTTCATCGACCTCTTCCTGTTTTAGCTTTGTCTTACTCTGTCCCATGACTAATGGCACGCCGTCTTTGTGTCACTCAGTCAATATTCCTAATAAAAATGTTGAATATATTGCTTGGGTTTGATCATCAATATACTAAGTCTACCCAAATTGGTGTCAACCCCTCTCCCCCGGGGGTTTAGATCCTCTACCATAACTAGACTACCCAAATTGATACCCAACCCTCTCCCCTTGCGGTTAGATCATCAACCATGACTACCTAAATTGATACCCAACCCTCTCCCCCTGCGGTTAGATCATCAACCATGCATATGACTACCTAAATTGATACCCAACCCTCTCCCCCTGCGGTTGGATCATCAACCATGACTATCCAAATTGATGCCCAACCCTCTCCCCCTGCGGTTGGATCACCAACCATGACTACCAAAATTGATGCCCAACCCTCTCCCCCTGCGGTTGGATCAACAACCATGACTACCAAAATTGATGCCCAACCCTCTCCCCATGGCCGGGGTTTGGATCATTTGGTAGACTAAATTGAAAAAACTAGGGGTTCTACGTCGAAAGAACACTTACTATAGATGGCAAACACAACGTCAAAGATCTCGCAAAGCCTGTAGCGAAACATTTCAACCCACCAGGACACACACTAGAACACATGAGCATCTAGGGTCTTTCTCTACACTATGGCAGTAATGATACTAGGAAACGCAAGGAACAGAAGTTCCCTTTCAAACTTGGCACCTTAGCACCTAATGTAATTAATGAACGCTTCCCATTTACGCAATAATTTTTCCCTATTGTTCTCTTTTAGATTATTTCAACCAATGGCGTAACTCCACTTTCGATGCACATAAATTATCAAAATTTTATATAAACCCCGACTTTTCTCACTATAACCACTTTTGCCCTGACGAGGGGCTTGCGCTCGAAACGTCAGCTAAAACCTATTACCCACACGGCGACAAGCATAAACATCAACTTCTATTTGATTTAATCAATCTTAAGTTTGGATCATTTGGTACGCTCCTTTGGACAATGAAGAGCTCATAGCAAATTTGCGACCACCCCCCATCCCCCCCCCCGGTTTTGATCATGTACGATAACTGGGCAAATTCATCTCTGTTTGCTCTGACGAAGGGCTAGTGCTCGAAGCATTAGTGAAACCTTCGACACTCACGGCGAGAAACAACGCATCAACTTCCAATTCCCCTTGTTTTTTCCATAATTTCCCAAATTAGTGCCCTCTTTTGAACACACTATGGTCCGTCTACCATAGCTACCCAAATTAGTACCTTCTCTTGAATACTGAACATCTGTTATCTCTTCTAAAATCTGCGAGTACAGCGATCCCGCCATGATACCCGCCACATGTTGGTTGGCCAACGTTTTCAAACAAGCCGTCCTATGTTTATTTACTAACGTCTCTGTTACGAAGTATAGTCTTGCTCCAAAATTTCACCAAATCGTGTATTTTTACAGCCTCTACCAATGCCTGTACAAGCTCAGAAACGTTTGTTGTTCGTGGTTAAAACAAAGTATTTCTGTTTTGTTAGAATCACGTGATTGCATCTGGATTCCAGTGCCTATATTATCGAAGTAAATAGACCGATGGCCTCGTTTAATAGAGGTTCCCATTTTTATGATGCCGAGCCATGCAACCACAATTTCGTTCCGGAGGCGTTGCGTGCAGATGAAAATGCAAATAAAAAACCATAAACTGTAAGCGAGCTTCTTTGTAGTAGTTATCTGGGTGATTTCTATCAGTATCAAACGGATTATTAATAACAGCCTGGCCTGTAGATTAACCTAGCTATTTTAAAATCCCAGACAAGCATGTACAGCCAGCTAATATGGAAAGCGGTAGGGTGCTACACAAATAATTAACAGAGATGAGATATGATCCAGGTTCGGCAGGTACACTCAAATCTCTAGGAATCTCGTATGTTCTGATTAAATAATCGGTTTTGCTAATTATTCTTGGCTGCAGTGCGGTTTTGTCTTTTCTTTGTAAATGTTGCTACTGATCCAGGCTGTTTATCTTTCTACATTCTAAACATTTCACATTCCTTTTTACTTTAATTTAGTCTGTTGAAAATGGATTACAACTACTTCAAACGTTTCAAGGTTGCTACATTATTTTACGTTTTCGCACCTCGAACAAAATATCCATTCGTCATGTTATACAGGGCATTAAAAATTCCTCAGTTACTTTTAAATTAGAGGCGGCAAGATATATTAAATAGAAAATAGTTTTCAATTAAACAAGTAATTAGCTCTAGACAATTTACAGCAAACTGGTTACTACTGCTTTCAGAGTCGTCAGACTTCGTCCAACTTTGACATTTATTTGTTACTAAGCCTATAGCTCAAAGCAAGGCTTAATATATGTATCATTTGTTTGTTTTTATTACTGTATTTAAAAGTGTATATAGACCTATATATACTGTCGTGTATCATATAATATAAACCTGTCAGACATAATTATGTTATGGAAATATACATGATGGATTTGGCCACATACATGCTTGTTCGCCGCTCTCGATTTTTCATTTCTCCGAGATATTTATATAATCGAAAAATAGTAAGTGTTTTAATTGTAATTGAAACTACATAAAGACATTGCAAGAAAAATTCTGCATATGTAATTTTAAATTCTGCATAAGAATGGAAGAAGAGAAAAGATTAACCGATAGCCATAAATCTTGAATTTGGAGGATTTAACGCGCCGTATATTGCGAGTAGGCGTGCACGCGGCTGTTCCTAATCACTGACACGCATTTTGTTGCACGTTAATTTTTTTGTCTTCTTCCAAACAACTCTCGTTTTCTCATATTTACTTCAAGTATAAACAATTTGACGTAATCTTCCCCAAAGAGTCTAAATTAAATGTTCCGTCAGTAAAACTTGTTTACTGTGAAGCGTCTCTGGACATCTTGGAAGAGGCGCTATACAAATACTTTATTATTATTTGATATTTATTTGTTATTATTTAGATGCATGTGAGTCCCTTGCTCTTGAAGCAACGGATTTCTTTTCTATTTCAACTGTATGTCAGCTGCATCGGGAGTTCGCCTTATTCAGTCCTACACGTATTAAGTATCATGCACTCAAAATGTGTATTTTTTTAGAAATAGCTGCTGATGAATCAAGACTTTGTAATAAAGTACACCAAAATGCTACTAAGGTTTTAAAATAAGATTATAAAAACTCTGTAGGCTAAAATTTTATAAAATTATCTGCACGAATTCGATGATGGATTTTTAAACCGAAAATATTTTATCGATTATAAATAAGATTGTTGCCATGCAACGAAGTTCGTTCATGACTTCAGTTGTTTTTCGGTACTTAATAGTTCAAACTAAACACTGAAGATCTTGATTATGTATGAAACATTATTTTAAATTCATGTTTTTGACTTGAAGATGAGCTGCCGTGAACTGACAATTTGCCACTCAGTGGAGCCTATTGATAGAATAAATGTGATATTACAAAATAAAATACAACCATAATGTCATTATCCGAATACACTCTCATTTTGTTCAGTGTTTTCCAGCTCAGTTCGAAAGGCATCTTGGGACTCGACTTGTTAAAAGACCTACAACTATTGTTATTTTATCTCGTTAATATTTATTTTTCCCAGCTCGTTCCATTAATTCTAAGCTTTTATTGATTTCTTTCATTCAGAAAAATTCACTCCAATGCGAGACGAGCGGCACTGATTGAGCTTCTTAAAAGCTGTTCTTCGGTAAAGCGTTTGAAAACATGACTATCTGAATCATCCAACTCTGCATGGGAGATCTCACTACTTTATTAAACAGCCACATCACCGAAGTACGCTTTTTCTTCTCTATCCTCTCCTTTCCTTTAATCATGCAAATACTACTAGGGTACTACTTTAGCTTGTTCGCAATAGATTCGCAATTTATCTTTTCAAGATCTTTGAAATTAATTTGCCATCAGATCAGTTTCTCGGTTTCTGGCTTCAAGATTTTAATATTTAATTTTAATATTAATTTTCCTTTGAAACGACAACAGGAATAGTTCACAATATGAGAATTAGAACTCCTGTAGAGACGCAAAAGTGATATTTATTACTTGTTTTTCAAAACAGTTTAATTAGCAAACAGATCTAAGAGTGTTCCTTTTCAGTGTAGCTTTTACCGAAAATGATTTTCTCCGAACCAATATAGAGCATACTTAACGTGCGCTAGCGTGCACTAAGATCGCCATGCACAGATCAAGGATAATTTAGTGTTATTGTATTCCCGTCGAAACCTTCGTTGAATTTCGGGCCTATAATCAAGCCTAAAGCCCCCAAATATTGATAGAAACAGGAAAATAAAGTCACATTTTACTTATCTTTACCAGGAAGAAACAGTTTATTTATTCTTAACGTTTTCACGAATTGTATTCTTAATCTAAAATAAATAGGATAAGCCGCACACTTTAATACCAGTTAGTCTGCGCCGTTCAATATGTGGAAACTAAAACACACGACTTAAAATCAAGAAATATACATAGCCAAATCTCTTCTGTGTGGCAATGAGTGATTCTACACTGAATTAACTACTGGTTTTCAGCAAAAATGGCATACATGGGGCACTTTTCAGTTTAATAATCAGAGATAACAGCTTCTGTGATGCAGAATATTCAAATTTTGGGAAGTAGTTTTTGCCCGTGTATCTGACAGACGGAACCTATTCTATATATAATAGTTAAAACAATTTCAAAATAACTGACCTTTAAAACATTCTTGGCTTGTGATTGCAGTCTTGTGATTTGCAAGAAACTAAGAGTTGTCAGTCGGTTCAATGTTATATGAGTGAATATTTACTGTTAATTGCGTTTGGGGTTGTGTATCGGCGTTAAAACCTTTCCTCAACTGAACCGCTGCCCTCAAGAAAACAGAATTTGAACCAATTATATGAACAATTTCCACGCATGGGAACCAATCGCAGAAAAATGCTTAAGTACATCAGGTTATACAGTCGCAATTGATTTATGTACGAACTGCACTAATTATGTGTTGGAACAACCCACGCGGCTCCAACAATATAAAAATGTTCACGGCCGCTCATGCTCTGATTGGTGAATATCGAAAACACGGAGAGAGTAAATTGAAAACAAAACTTAATCAGATATATCGCTAATGCTAGAAACAAACATTGACCTAACTGTACGTTCCAAAGAGATACTGTCGCACCTGCTACGGCATGCATCTGTAAAAATATTTATAATAATACTAACGAAACTTAAAGTGATTATGAAGTCCAGGTGATTAAACATTTCTTGTAACTTTAAAAGAAAGCAGAAATTCAGATTTGTGGGGATTGGGACTAGTGAAACTTGTGACGTCATATATGGTGAATCCATAACAAATCTTGACCAAGAGATGACGGGAAAACGAGATATATAAGAGTACATAGCACAGAAATCTGTTGTATAAATTTGTTTTAATTTTATAACTACAATTAGTAAAGACGGCCGAGTCCTGATGAAGGGAGATGACACACAAATGAAACTGTGGCATGTACTCTTATACATCATGTTTTTTCAGGCAATCAGAATGCAAGAATTTCATTCCGTGTTGTAAAATGCAAGATATCTTCAGTATTAAACGGCAAGGCGAGGCGAGCAAAATAGAACTGATCAGTAAAAACAATCCACATATTTAATAGAAATCGTTTAATAATGTATTTATTATATGGGTCTTAGAAACAAAACTGAATTTATTCTTACAAAAGGTTTATTTTGATCAGAATATTTTTGGCATAGACTGAGCTACGCTCTTGATGGTTTTCAAGTCTTCTTAACACCTGAAAACTGTTGACATTTGTTGATATTGGTAACGGCATTATTGGAGGAAGCTGAATCTCAGTAGTATGTATCTTTCTTGAACACTTTTTATTTTCTTAAGAATTTCATTTGTTGACTGTTACTATGGCAACACACTCGGTGTTTTTTAGCAACCACCTTAGAAGCAATAGACCCATTTTTTACTTAGAATTCCGACGGTGAAAGTTTTTTAAATTTTCACCAATTTGTGCTAAATGTACAAAACTACAAAATATTCAGTTTCAAAAACAGTTTTGTGGCACCAAACCTAAACCTTGTTGACAGAATTTTTAAAATTTCTGAAATAATTCTACTTTAAAAATGTGGCAATGACTAAAACATATACCTGAAAGCTGAAGTTCGCCGACTCGTTTAGCTTAAAAATCGATTGAATATCAGAAATAGGGTGAGACTCCCTAATATGTTGCCATGGAGACGATGATTAGATTGGGAGTATAATTTTTGATATGCTGAAGAGTTATTCTAAGATATCGTTTGAGAGACAATTGTTGGTAAACTTCCCGAGGACGGTATTTCTGAAAGCAAATCTGGAAATTAAAGTGAAACCTCAGACTAAATTGCCATATCACAGCTACAAAGATACTGGTGAAACAAACATTGACGCGTTTCGGAATCAATTTTGAAGGCATACAATTTGGTTCATCTCCATTTACGAGGACATTTACCAGCGAAATCTACAAACATTCAATGCACGTACGGCGTGAGCGTGGTTGGTGGTTGCGGGCGCAGTCAGTAAGACCTCTGCCTCCCAACCAGAAGGTCCCGGGTTCAATACTCGGCCTTCCCTTGCCGAGGATTGTATTTGTGTGACCTTAATTTGTCACACCGTCCGTGGACAGGGACGTTAAGCCGTTGGTCTAGTCTCTCGACGTTCTATAGGGGGACTTAAAAGAACCCACCTACTTTTCGATAAGAGTAGGTTAATGCCGGTATTGTGGTCTGTCACCTCCTCTCTACTCTGGGAGCCCGTTAATGGAGACATATCTCTGTGGGTACTAGGCCTGCAATATATACACGGCGAAAGTTGTAAATAAACAGCCGGTGTCCAAGTTCAACGCAATTGACTACACAGAAGTCAAAAGGCCTTGAACGTGAGCTCTTTAATCCCCTTTTGTTCCTTTTCTGTTTCTACAACAGTGTTTTAAGCTTTCATGTCGTGTCCCTGGCTGTAACATTAACTGGAGACTGCTAGGTGCCATGTTTATTAACATGTTTGACTGCTTTCTCTATCTTTTATTGGTCATTGCCGAAATCAGTGTACCTGTGCCCAAGTTGTGCAGTTAGACCAATCTTCAACTAGCCAAGTCATTCCGCAAATCTTAGCAAAATATTCGACAGTTGGGTAATGTAGTTTCCGTTCTCATTTCTGAAGTAACTTTACAACGCCTTGGAAATTCGGAAGCCGCCACCGTGTTCAGTTTGTTTGTCCAGTGCCCTTGAACAAATCATTCGTCAGTTTAAGACAATATCTGTTCATCTACTTCATCCGCAAATTCCATTTCAGTGATTTATTAAGCTCGTTAGGTTTCGTGATTTAGTCATTCAAAATAGAATTAAATATGTGGTAAATTGTCATGTTTGTCTTCGCTTGCCCATTCCATGGAGTCTGCTGACGCGACATACAACAAAATAGGGGGATTTATTAATGCTGTACGCGTGATGTTTAACCAATGAAATGCCCGGAAAAAACTCGCTTTAAAGAAAAATGGCGTCCATGAACTCGACCCATAAAACAAACATGGTATTGCCCACTCAAAATCGCAATAACACAGTTTCACAATCATGCGCAGAACAAAATAAGAGCTTTTGGTGGACCACAACCCTTGTTTACATTATCCTTTGATATTTTTGAAGTTTTATCGTTTGGTGCCTCGTACATGCTTTCGGTTTAACCTCGTGAACTGTGTCTTTCGCAATTCAATCCAACCGGCTGTCCAGCGTACAACTACTCGTTAGTTCTTACAGAGGGTTTTTAACGACGACGATTGTCGTCCAATTTTACCGTGACTACTTAGACAAACTACAAAAGGCGAGTGGCATGTATCATTGAAAAGCGGGGAGTTGAGCAAGACGAGGTCTACAGTGCCCTAGGCTGGCTATCTTTGCAGTCACGCAGAAAGTATCAAGTTTGTCTACAAGTTTTCAAGTGTGTAAATAACCTTGCACCAGTGCATCTTCTTAACGAATTCAGATTTTCAACTGATATCCACAGCAATAATACTAGGAATAAAGATATTATTCGATTGCCGCGTGCAGAGACCACCAAATATCAAAGCTCGTTTCGCTGTAATGGAGCAAAATTGTGGAATACTTTGCTGGCTAAGATTAGGAAAGAAACTACACTTTCCTCTTTTAAATCCAAGATCAAAACTCATTTGGCCACACATTAGGGGACCTGCGACGTCAAGAAATAGGCTGTTACTAAGGGAATTATAATAATGAAGAAAGATTCCCAGCGACCAATTGTCAGCACGAGGCGAAAATGAACGTGATATTTCAAAATTATTTGAGATAATTTTTACTGTTGATAACGTCATACATAACGTCACATAGCCTAAACTTAAAACAATAATGGGGCCTTGCACGAACATGGAAGGAGAACAAAGT
>JANVCJ010079898.1:0-11409 GCA_026413505.1 Epizoanthus ramosus | reverse complement strand
GTTGAGTTGAGTTGAGTTGAGTTGAGTTGAGTTGAGTTGAGTTGAGTTGAGTTGAGTTGAGTTGAGTTGAGTTGAGGCGAATTATTTTGATACAAACCTATTGTTCCCATCTCGCTTCTCGGTTTTTAGGCCTCTTCAAGTAGGTGATTGATGCAGGTTGTATTATCTTGTTGCGATGTGTATTTAGTTTTTGTTGCGTAAGACAAATGAGCTGAAACTCGCCCTTAAATTCATAATGTCTGACCAATCAGCTTAATCAAAAGGTTTGGGTTCCAAAAACTTGTTTCAATTGAATGTAATTTGGTAACGGAATGTAAATCACTGTTTTTTGAAATTATAAATTTATTCTGTGCATCCCAGAAATTGCCCCCTCAATGTTACTTTTGAATATAATTACTCACTCATTCATCAAGCAAAGAAGCACAAAAGAAAATCAATACCGTTACGTTTCTTGAATTCAGTTCAAACACCTCTTCCTATTTGCGTTCACTAAATTTCTCCCAAAACTAAATCTGTTTGAGAAGTAATTTCAAGCAATCTAAAGAGTGTTTCATTACATTTCAAACACCTGGAAGTCGAGTTAAGAGAATTCTGCTGCTCGTCGTTTTTTTCTATTTCGTTCTCGATGTTTGAAATGTGATGAAACACCGATTCTCGTGTTTGAAATATAACATAAAATCCCGCTCTATATATCTCAGTTGTAATTATTTATTTAGAAATATGGCCTGGCAGTACTACTTAACAGAGATAGAAGTCTAATTCGTAGGCCAGTTTAACGCTTTAACGCTATCCTTCCTATTTCGATATAATAATACGCGATCTGTGTGTCAGTGTGCAGTGCTGCCTCCCAGGCTCCCTCGATTAGTCAAAGCGACAGTAAAAATGTAAATATTGATGTTCTTTCTAATTATATTGTGTTCTTTCGTGTAGTAATATGAACGTTTTACATAGTAAACTGTTTAGTTAGTTAAAGCTGCAATAGAAATGTAAATATCGATGCTTTTCAGTGCTAATTGTGACCCTTCGTGTAGTAACATGAACACTGTACTAAACTGTTTAGGAATCTGATGAACTACAAGCAGCGAACGGCGAATATGAATACTTTTCAGCTGATTATTTTATACTAACACATTGAAAATACTGTTTTGGGTTTCGTGGCATGAATCTGGTGATTATAACTGTACTTTGAATGTAATTTTGTGGAAATCAAAAACTTCTTAGCATGCATTAGTATCGATGAAAACACTCAACCCCATTTAGAAGCGGTGACATGGCGGAAAATCCCCGTTGTAACTCTTTTATTTTATTTTATCATTAAAAGGCCATGTTACGTCCGAACCCTTAACAACATGTTTTTCTCGGTTTTTGTTGCACAAATCTTTTGACAAAACTATGCATAATTATTGTCAAGCCTCTCGTAAGATATTTATGAAAATTTTACTATTCCTGCTGACAAAAATATCACCTCCCCTAAAATACAGCCCGCCATTACAGAGCCTTAGCCTTAATTTAATAAGCGTATTGGGTATTTCATGTTTTGTTCTTTGCCACCAAACGAGCTTGTATGAAAAGTATGCAATATATGCGCATTTGAACATATTCACATGGAAAGTGCGCAATATAAATGCAACATCATTATCATCATTATAACAGCCCATAGATGTCCTTACAAATACGGAAGCCGAAAGGTTTTTCCGTCCTTTCGCACCCGCGCCGTTTCCAATTCAACTTGAAATAATTTCCACACCATTCAAATAATCTTCTCCAGATTTTACGAGTTTTCTCAAAAGTTTATCCGATAACGTTTTGACGAAGAGATTTCTACACTGCTACACTTCGTGTTGCCATGTCAACCAAGTTTTAACAACCACGTATAACAAAATTTGCAGTTTTATGTTTGTATACGTGATTTTTATTATATTGCTGTGATTCTATTCATTTTGTCATCTTGTAAGTTTGCTTCTAGGAATTCTAATAAATTTGAGCCAAGTAAGGGGATTTTATGACGTCGTAATTATTGCGTAACCTTCTTTGTCAACTCAGTTTGAAACATCGAAAGAGACTTTACATAAAGAAAACTGGTAAAACGGTATTTTGTTTACACCCCCTCAATTTTTAAATAACAATGATTAGGAACATTTATAACACGTAAAAAGGTGTTAGGATGCAAAATTTGCCTCAAAAAGGTTTTGTAAAAGAATTTAAAACATACCATTTGCAAAACCTAAGAAACGCATTATTGAGGGTTAATGACGTCATTATGATGTTATATGACGTCGTAGCTAGCATGTCGATATTTAATCGTGAAGAGATTTTGAGGACCAACTTAACTTCCAAATTGTATTTCGTTTGCATGAATTCGTGGAAATTACAGACAGCGGGAATTTTCTGCATACCCCCGGCCCAGCAATTGGAAAAAGCCCAGGCCCAATTCGCAATCTAGAAACTACAAAAGGACTGGGCCCCGTCCACCCAAACGACCCAGAAACCAGTGCGAATTTTGAATGAAAGAACGAAACAGAATCATTAGCCTGTACGAATTGTGATGCGATTCACACAATACATCTTCTAATTGCATTGTTTTTTAGACGTGATAAAATAACGCGTATTGTGCCGAAATTGTCGCTTGTAAAATCCTATTGATGAGACGTTGGCAAACGATTTATCGTGGCATTGATTTGTGGGATCGATTGGATGTACGGATGCAAGCCTTTTTGTACTTCTGTACTTTACGGTTAACTACGCAGTAATTTGCAAAATTCCTAATGTTTAGAGTCTTCTTTGCAGAGTTGTCGTCTAACCTATAAACATTGAGAGAAACATGTATTCTTCAAATGTTTAATTTATTAAATTCATTTACATTTTTGTGAAATTTTTCCTATATTTGTTTAAGTACCGCCTCAGTGTTATGCAATCCCAGCTTAGCTGAGTATTAAACAGAAATGAATCCACGGGTATTTTAATTTGGTTAAAAATAAAATGAACAGGCAATCTTGTATTAAGACAGAATATCGGAAATCTCGTAGCGGATGATCAGAAACCCGAGTGTAACGATAATGTAAGAAACTTATCAGTATTAGCTCAGTATTGTTAACTTCTAAATGTTTGAAGACATGTCCATGCGTGAAATACGTACACGAGTTGAGTTCTTGTTGGCAGTATCGGAGGTGCATTCCTCACGTTTTTGTTCGGCTTCGGCTTGACCAGTAAACGTTTCTGCGGTAAAAGTAAGAACACAATTAATAACAAATTCTTGAAACTATGCAACACTATGCAACAATTTTTTTTGAGTGAATTTGTTATATTTTACATGCCGGTACGTACAACGGAAGCCTAATTAAGACAACGATAAAAGAATTTATTTAACTATCCCAACGGCGTCAAAATACGTTCTATAATACTAACTACACTTTGGGGGTAAATTTTTAAAGTTCAAAGTTATACTCGTTTCTGAGGACAGGGACGTTAAACCGCCGTTGCCACGCCCTGTCTCTCAATATTTTATCGAGGGACTTAAAAAAGAACCCGCGTACTCGTCGATACGAATAGGCTAGTGCCGGTGTTGCGGTCTGTCACCTCTCCTCTGCAGACAGCTTATATATCCTACTAGCTGAAGGCTGTGCTCCCAGCTCACGCGTGGTGCTCCCAGCTCACGCGTGGACCGTACCGTATAACGGCTGCCAGTAGCGCCTTGTACAGGCTTTCGGTTCGACCTCGTGAGCTGTCTTTTGCAATTCAGCTTCACTGGAGTGGCTGCAATGATTTACAATAAACCCAACACACAAAACTCGAGCTACTGCGGTATTTCCGTAAACTGGCACTAAATGTTCATATATAAACTTCAAACTTACCTGGTTCGGTGGGGAGAACTGTAACTTGTTTAATAGTCAAGCCGAAGAATTACATCTTTGTCAGTGTCCTGTACTTGACCCTCGCTTGAAGAATGCCAACTCGTACTTTCCGTCGCTCTTTCTAAAGCGGTTTCAGTGTCTCAAGTTTATATACGGATTTTGATTGCGAAAGAATTTTGTAATTTTACACACTCGTTTCTGTTGTACCAATCACATTTCAGATAGTCATGCTCAAGGTTTAAAATCAAGCAAGTGTTATAAATGTTCATTACAACTTAATAATGGTTTAACATTCAAAGCATTCTTTCAATTGAATAGAATGCCGGAATACTTGGGCACAGATTAGATTTCTTACAATACTTCTGTGATTAATAGTTTTTAAACTGTTGTAGATTATTAACAGTTGGTGCTTGTATGTCAGTTTCCACAATCCCTATCGCACATTTTATCCTAAATTATTCCATTCAAACAAATGGAAATTAGCTGGTTGTTGCAACGTTATGTATATAGCTCATTTTAATAGATTCCTCACGAAAAGAAAACAATGGGTTACCCGACTGTAATTTTAATCCTAACCAATCACAGGACACAATTCTACTCTTTTCATGTACATAATTTTCATGTTTTCACCTAGAAAGTGCCACATTTTGCACGCATAATGAAAAAGAGAGCTGAATGTTTATCATGCCTCTACATTCATTCTTTTGAGGGCACTGTTTCGTTGATATGATTTCTTTTTCGTCGATAACGTGGGGAGTGGTTGCCCAGTCTCCCGAGCCGGGGGCTCATGTTTGAAACGCTCGACGTAGAGATGAGATACAGACCACAACACCGGCATTAGCCTACTCTTATCGACGAGTGCGTCGGTTCTTTTAAGTCCCCCGATAGAACGTCGAGAGACTAGACCAACGGCTTAACGTCCCTGTCCACGGACAGTATTTGAGGGAGATCATTGAGGGGAAAAAATTATAATAGATCTTTTCCGATATCAGTTTTCGCTGGGTTTTTTTTAAACAACTTATAAACGTTTATTTGGTCATTTTACCAAGAAGTAAATTTTATAGGAATATCGTTGCACTAACTTGGTCGGCGTTATAATGTCCCTTTTCTGCGTTTTTTACTATTTTGTCTTCCTTTTAGGACATAGAACATGGACACTTGTTCTTGGTTGCCCCAAAGATAGACGAATGCTTACAACGTATCTTCGCACAGTTGTTAATATATACAACGACAAATCAGCAATAAGTCGTCATAAGATTGACTACAATCTGACAGGTTGGGCTACTTTTATGGGAGGGCATTGGGTTGGGTGTAACAGCCTTGTAGGGAACTTAATTATTCGCGTCCTTTTGTTGTAACACCTGCCAATGGCAAATCTTTAAATAAAATAATAAAATAATAGAACAGTACTTTGATCTGCAAATTGATTCCATACAACCCCGCCGCCCCACCTGCAGTCCTGCACCGCCAAGATGGTTAATGCTCGTTTCCATCTCTCAAAATGCCCTAAATTAGTTACCAGTCTCCCTGGGCCTAACAATTGCAATAAACCTAACCCTTTCTCGGTCAAGGGCGGTTTGAAGGATGGATATGGGGCGAAATACAAGTCAAAAGTACTAGTACAATACCGGTATTATACTGGTATATTGTGTTTATACCGGTACTTGATACCGGTATCATCTGTTCTTTATACTAGTATTATCTGTATTACCGGTATAAAGAAAACGAAAATACAGACGCCGATTGGTTCTCGCCTGTTAATGAGGTGTTTGTCTGTATAAAACGGATGTTATCTCTGTACAAAACGTGCACAAATACAGACGGCCATTGGTCAAATGCTGTTAATTAGGTGCGAAATGACAGCTTATCTGTATTAATTAGAATTTTAAATACAGACGTTGATTGGCTCAAAGGTGTTTCCCATACTCAATTCCCATTTTTCACTTTCTTAACCTCGTACCCAGTCGGAAAGTGGTCAGTAGTATGTGCGCGGTTACCGTTGTAATATATTTTTGAAGACCGTTACTGCTACAATTACTACGACTGCCAAAAAGTGTAAAACGTTGTGAACTAACGTTCTTGCGTTAAATAATTATGTTCGATAAATGCATAAAGGCAGAGTAGAGGTATACTCCGTTTTTGTGAAGAATTGAAAAACTGAAAGTTGCCAGGATTTGGCCGTATTTGTGATGAGTGTAAATTTGGATCTGTCCGCATTTATACTTTACTTTCCGGCAATTTCTATACAGAAGTGTATTGTAAACAGAGGGTGCTGCTGTATTCCGAGAACGAAGTTTGGCTCAGGCTGAAGATCCGTTTTATCAAATACTGATGGAATTTGCGTCGTTTCCGATAGATAACAATATGTCCCCTTTGGACCTTTGTTGCATGGAAATTGGAACAGCTAATAGATTGTCGGCACCGACCGGGTCACTTCGTCAGGACATATAAATGAATGTTGTTGCAAATTGAAGAACTAATTTACAATTTTTTTATCGCGTTCGAACACAATTTCGACAATATCCTGTTTTAAAAATATATTTGAATGTTTTTTTGTTTCAGAAGGGTGGTCTCCCGGAATGCAATTACTCAAGGGTCAACGTTTCCAAAGATGACAGACTGATACACGCTTTCCCAGCTGAATGTTTTGAAGAATCATGCATGCGCGTTCAATTCATTTCCTATTCAGCAAAGTTTAATTCGTAGCTCGTGATTATTCTTCAAGGCGATTTGTTTTGCTTTTTAAAATTTCAAATAATATGGAGGGTCAATATGCACAGGCTTTGCACAATCAGTATTCGTGACAAGTTCAGTTTAATAGAGGTCAATAGAAAATTGTGATGACACGATTAATTACTGAATAACGTCTATCTTTGACCTACAACGTGTGGAAATGTTTCAGTTATCTTCTGCAGACTTACAAGTGATTGACTTGATTGTAAAAGAACCCCAACAACCGGTCCCGATCGCCTCGAACATGAACTTTAGTGTAGTATTCGGAACCTGAGACTGAGTAGCTAACCTTTCAGTGCTAATGACAACTTCTTCGCAACATGGTGGACGAGCTTTTGATTATTTTTTTACAGGCTGCACATTGGTAGCACAAGTCAACAATTTGTCCTTCTCACAATCACTGACACAGGACTGTCATTTTGATTTACAAGAGTTCTGCCTGTTTTTACTTTGTACCGATCATACAACGTATCGGTCCACCTCATCTTCATAAATTAATCAATGATTGAGAGTTACGAGAGTTACTTTAACGTACGTTGAATTTGCGCGGTATAAATAAATATTATTATTATTATGTCATGACTGAAATGATTTATAAGATGAGCTGAGACCAGAGAACTAGTCTATGTCAATTCTTTATTTTCTTATTCTCCCGTTTATTCTTACCTGGCTAAGCCAACAAACAAAGAAATAACATAACGGATTACTTCTAAAACCAGTTTATACCTTACCATGATCATTTGTCCTGTAGGCTATGCCTGAATATCAGTGTATTATTTTGTAAGTGTTATTTTGTTCTATAGTTTATAATCTAGTCAACTCTGTTAAGGGCGCCATGATTGTATTACAAACCAGTTCAAATGAGAGTCGTGACTAAACCAAGGTCAATGAATTCTTATCAGAGAAGTTCAGTGCAGTTATAACCCTGGAGTTAACCCAGTTGGCTGAAGAAAAATTTCAGCTCAACTATATGTTTCAAACCTTGCTAGCCGGGATTCATTGTTTAACATACCTCCGCCGGGATTCATTTCTGATATTATTACAACCGAATAAAAGACAATGGACAAAGAATACACAGTATACCACCGGTACATACGCCTTCTAATAACCCTTGCCCCCCTCCCCCCTACCCTTACCTTAAAGCTTTGATAGAGTTTGTTCAGTACAGACAGTGTACAGCGGTCCCCAACCAGTACAAAATGTATCTCCACACATGAAGTACCTACGACCTTATTTCCAACGATCGTATTTCAGTTTATTGTTAAAGGTGACAAAAATCACAGCTATATAAACAAATTTAGTGTTAATTAGTCTGTTTTATACCGGTATTATACTGGTATTATACTAGTACAAAACAGACTTTTGACTTGTATTTCGCGTCATAGATCTCTTCAAGATCTTGAAGAAGCACTTTAAAAACCATGAAAACCAACCACTTTCTAACTGTAAATTTGATACAAACGAGAGACACCAATTCCAGTGTTCACGAGGATTGCCAATCGTTATCGTTACATCAAGAAATTCTGGAGGTTGCTGAACCTCAGCCCCGACTTCAACTGCCATTTTTGTTTCTTGGTATTGTAATTTCAGCCAATCATGGACCTTTATTTTCTGAGAAAAACCCAGAGCCTCTGGGAGCCTCTGGTCGCCCACAAATACCGCTGGATGACATAACGTGGGCACTGTTAAGAGCGAGCAGGGCTCTGGGAACGAGAATGTGGGTTGGTCATACATGAAGTACTAATCAATACAACGCATGCGCTTTGTATATTAGTGTAACGTGGGAAAATCGTTCAAGATGGCGGTCGGTTTGCTATAGTTAATAATAATAGTATTTGCAGAAACTTAGCTGCTTGGGAGACGTATATAAGTAGTTCAGAATGTCTCTCAGCAAGAGAGATATCGACGAGTTGAGACCATGGGTGGAAGACTCCGTAAGAAGACGGCTTGGATATAAGGAGGATACTGTCGTGAAGATCGCTTTATTTTGTGTGTCGAAGAATCTTGACAGAAAGTCATCTTGTGATCAACTTTCTTCTTTATTGGATGACAATCTAGCCCCTCAGTTTGTTGACGACTTATTTGATATTGTTACGCAAATTAAGCAAAATAAGAATGCTGGTTTGGGAAAGGGGATACAGCAGAAGAAGCGTACGCTGGAAGACGTTTTTGGTGACGATACTGGCGATGACTCTAACTCGTTACAGACTGTGAAGAAAAACAAACAGAGCAGATTCGATGCTCTGAAGGACGATGATGTACCGCTTCCACCAACTCTTCCTGAGCCAGGGGAAGGCCCTGTGCCGCTAAATCAGAATCAAATCAGCGCTATGATGGCGAACATGAAAAAACAAATCGAGGAACGCAAGCGGCAGTTGACCACCTTGAGGCAGAATCAGCCGGTGAACCCTAACGTGCCCGCTGCGGTTGTTTCTCAGAATACTGTTGTGCCATCCCTACAGCAGCAACAAGAACTCATGAATGAAGCCATAGAAAAGGCTAAAAGGGCTGCTGAATTGCAAGCTAAGATCCAGGCCAAGTTGGCTAGTAAACCCAATCTGGTAAGTGTAGATACTAGATGTACTTTCAATTTCAGGCTGTCATCCACATACATCATTACATGTACATAATTTTATAATAATAATTATCGTCCACGGACAGGGATGTTATAATTGTAAAGCACGTCAAGAATTTGGGACCTGCACTATATAAAAATCTTATTAATATTATTATGATATGGTCAGAGTCTATGTAAGCAGCAAATACATGTACATGTAGTTGAAAATGTTGATCATTTTCATCAATAAGCTCCACAAGAGATATAAACCAAAGATATAAACCAGTGCCAACATATAAACAAAATGGTGGGAACTTTTGTACCATTGGATAGTAGGCCCCTTGTGCTCTGCAAATGAGGGGCTGGGTCAATAATTTTTTAAATTGTTTATAATTCATAGCCATAAAGGGATTGGCACTTTATTGTTCATTTGGGACTGAAAGGGTTAAACTTCAATTGGAAATTTTACTGCTTGACGTTAATGTAAGTATTTATAGCAGAAGTAGTGAATGGATACAGATTTTTCATTACATTTGTCAAGCATAATGCAACATTGTATGTTACAGTTGAAAACGTCGTGTGACATGGAGAGAGGTATTGCATTGTTCACATATATATCTCGTCCCAGATCTGTCATCAGGATTTTTATTGGTGGACACTTTGTAATGCCTTGTTGGCCTTTGTTTGTTTGCACCAGGCTTTAGTGTAATGGCAGAGGGAAAATGCCTCCCTGTCAGGCACGATATGTTGTGGGCATAGGGTGCAACCCTTCCTGCAGTGTCAGGGTGAGGAATGTTAGCAATGTCAGAGGACAATACCAGATCCTTCACCAGGTACAAACAGAACTCTCTGTGAAGCATACATGTAGGTTTTACTGAGTTGTTGAGAGTGTAACCTTGAACTTCACAGAGATGAAGCAAATGGAAGAACAGTTTCTTGTACAATCTATTTGTCTTCCTGGTGAAGGAGTGGTATTGCATCATTTGATTACTTCTGTCGACCCCACCCCAAGCCTGTCAATGAGAGGCGTGTGATCGCATGCGCATGCCTCCACACACATGTAAAGAGCACTAGGTGTGTGATGGATCACACGCCTAAAGTTAAACATTTCACAATATTTCTCAGTAGTGATTTGTGTCAGTCGAAACTTTCATTTAAAAGTTAAGCCAACCATCGCTATTTCTAAGTCAAAGTCTACAGTTGAGCGATCCTTCAGCCTTCTTACATGAATGTTCTCTGACAAGTCACGTAACAATAAACATCAACATGAGTCTGGCAATAAAGATTAAAAAGATGAATTGTGGAATAGCGATAACGGAGTTGGTAAAATATTTGGCCACTTGCCATTCAAGGAACCTATTTGGAAATTTTGGTTGCCCTACGCTTTGTTTACTTGTACAAAACCATAATCCTAATTGTATTGCAGAGTCTCTGAAAAACATTTGTCTGAAGACAAAACTGCAATGCTAATATAAATTTCTGTAGTAACTTTATTCAGCTTTATAAAATAAAGCAGATATAACGCGCGCTCTGATTGGACAAACCGAGTGCATTATAATTCAACATATGCACTATACATATGCACGGAAGCTACATTACACGTCAGGTTTGTTTTGCCGCGGGAACCTTGACTTTTTTTTCATCGGTCACTATGGCCGAGGACGAAGAAATGCCATGTTTTGAATTAAATTTCCAGTTTGTGAATGAAAATGATACTTCAAAGTTAAATGAAGTGGTCGAAGCGCCAGCTAAGCGGGAGAAAAGTAAGTTTGCTAACCTGACGGGAAGAGAAAGAAACGAACTTTTACGAGGAGCACAAGCGACGGCTACGAGGAGCGCTACGACGTGGGCTGTGAAAACCTTTAATGTAACATTTTGTAAATAATGCAACACTTGTTATATATACATAAGTATTTAACAATTGTTTTCAACAACCAGTCAAATTAAGAAACAAACTAAATAATCAATATTTCACCTTTTTTTCCAGAATGGAGTGCAGAAAAATTCCTCCACTACCAGATCTCGAAGAAATGAGCGATGGACAACTTAACAGCAGTCTTTCTCAGTTTTACACTGAAACTAGAAAAAAAACGGCGAAGAGTACAGCAAATCATCACTGATGGCCTTCAGAAGTGCAATAGAGAGGTACTTGAACAACCCACCTTACAACAGAAGTCTAAAATTGAGTTCTGCTCCCTTTCAAAGTTCAAACCGCATGTTGAACGCCAAGATCAAGAGCTTGAAGCGTCAGGGGAAGGAAAATGTCAA
>JANVCJ010079887.1:0-11411 GCA_026413505.1 Epizoanthus ramosus | reverse complement strand
CCCCCCCCCCCCCCCCCCCCCCCCCCCCCCCCCCCCCCCCCCCCCCCCCCCCCCCCCCCCCCCCCCCCCCACACACACCGCCCCCATTGTCAATATCACGTCATATTTCTCCTAATTAACCTTGTAGACCTAATAAAAGCAAACTGAAAGCAAGTCACGCGTCACGAGTCACGCCTCAGATTTCGGCCTTTATTACACGTTTCACGAATTCATATCATTGTCACCACACTGAAAGATTAGCTGAAGTGCTAGTCAAAGATCTGAAGGGCCCGTTCATCACTCGCCCGGCGTCATACTCGTGACATTAGTGATTATTAAATAGAAACATGTAAATACTGAGTCGGTTTGAATCTGCCTTTTCTTCGTTGGTGAATGCAAAGGGACTTTTGACAAAGACGGGCATTCCGGTAATTATTCGATGTTTTAAAGATTTGGACTGTTCAGACCACGTAGCTGCTCCTGCTTAACCGTGTGCGTGCTCACGAGACCCAAACTGTTTGTCACTATAAAGCAAGCCAGCTCAGATCTCTCTGCAAGATCACGCGAACTGTGGAATGCTTGGAATGTTCAAGGGAGGGTGTATACAAATGTATGGGAGTTATCTTTTCACTCCAGCTTGTTTGTCTCTAGTTTCGATAACTAACACTGTCATTACATTTTTCATAAATTTTGTTCCGTTCTGAATAGGAAAGTACACAGGTTTCGAAATGTTTCACTGCTTTCGTGGCACTTCAACTAATAATAAATTAATTAATTTTATTTGGACTCTATACTGATATTCTATGTGTTACTCAACCATTTTCTTGCCTAGTCTCTCTATATCTGTCTGTACTCGGCTGTGGCTATAAAACTATTGTGCATGTACCCGCTGATATTAACCTAACTGTTGAACATAAATAGTGCAGACGGAATTCAATGTGCGTTCGGTGATCTTGTTTGATTCCAGACCAAGCAATAAAATCCACTATGTTTTCCTTCCTATAATAAGAACGTCTATTTTGTGATGGCTGATCCAGATTGTTCTTAACTGTTGTTGACGATCTTGACTTTGATATGTCCTTGAAACGTTCACAGCTTTTTTTTCAATATCGAAAACAAGTTGTCAGTACTGCAGTAAGTCACTTCGAGAAACACTTAACAGCTTTGTTTTTGTTGGCGTCACTATGATGTGATGAAATGTTGCTGCTCATTGTTGCTTCCGAGTAGGAACAGCCGTTTAATACATACAGTGTACGTACAGATGGGCTTTGCTCCTCCAAAACATTCTTGAGTCTTAGAACATAACCTAGGTCAAAACATTGGACATACCTTTCTCATTGCCAAGACAATTGCAGGATCGGCTTCCTTCGTAGGGTGTTTTTTGCAATTTTGCCTTTTCTTAGCCTCACAAATCGTTCTTATATAGTTCTTACAAAAAGAATGTAAGTGCCGAGAAGATAAAAGGATGGATAACAAGGAGAGGTAGAGAATTTCAGTTGACTGATCAGTCGGTTTATTGACAAGCATTCTCAGTACACGAATCCGTTGAAAAGCTTAACTGGACTTGACACACCTGCGGGTATTGGTTTCAAATACATTTACATATGGCAGTAAGTGATCACCGAAATAGATCCCATTTGGAGTACCTGACTGAAGGAATTTCCATCTGTATTCAGTTTCTGCTATAGCTAGAAAGTCAGTACTCACAGTAGAGATCTACATTATTAATCAAATCATTTATGTGGTTTAACCTAAAATGTTTACTTCTTTTAACCCGTGTAATTGCTCCCGGTTCCACCTGCAAACTATTAGGGCGTACGTGCAAAAGGCGATTGTTCAATGTTCTACTCTGTCTCTGGTAATACATTCACTATTTCTAACTACAACGTAACACATGCAGTATAGCTTTGGTTTATAGTGAAGACTGGTGCAACTTTCGGAGCATTTGTTGTAGCGTTTGCATTTGGAACCTACTACATTGTAGGAGTATCTGGGGAGTATATATCTAAATGTGTGAATTTTGAAATAACATTCATGTCTAAAACAAGACTATCAGGCAAAGCCCAAGACGTAAATGTCGAATAAAGTAAACGTTCTCACATTACATATGTTTCCTTCAAAGATTGATCACTCCCAAGTAACATAACTATATACTCCTTTCAAATTTGTTACAATATATTGCGCTGTTATAAACAGAAGTATTGTAGTTACCCTCTCAGCGAACTATTTGTCGACAAAGGACTCCCAGTTTGACATGGAGATGCAATAGCTATGACGTTCCAGAACTTTCCACCAACTTTTCTGTCACAAGCTTGAAGTGCTCCCGATAACACCGGCGTATGAGCATCAACAAACAATGAAAGTAAACAGTTGAAAACTACATTAGTTCTAGAATTCACTTTCTGGACGTAAGCTGTCGTCGCCTCTTCAGCTGTGGTGATGCTTGCACCAGTTACATGTGTGCTTCATGCTTACAGCGTTTGGAGTCCTCCAGCCATAGCTGTGTATTCATAGATTCTTGAAAAACTATTTGCAAATGTTTACATCGATTAAAACGACAATATCCAGCCCAGCAGATAATGGGCTACTGGCTGTGGTAACAGGCCGCCCAAGCTAATAGTTTGTATTGCATATTGTGGGTGATTGAGTGCAGTTTATAAGACTTTGTATGGAAATGAAATATCATGTTCGTGAAATTGTTCAAATTTAATAAAAAATGACACGAATAAAGCTTGCTTACCTCGGTAGTTGCTTCCTTTTGTCTTGCCTGTACGTTTTGGGGCCGTTAGAAATTATTTTCATTTTTTTAGATCCTCTAGTAAGAAGAATTAGAAGGCAGGAGACTGAGATTATGACTACTTCAGTACAGCTCGAAGCCCATACCTTTTACTTGAATTTCAGTGTTCTATTCTCAACATTAAAAAATCAGTGTTTCTAAATAACAGCAATATGGTCTCAAATTTACTTTATCATCATTGCGGTTTTAACATAGCGCAGATGTTTCTTGTCTCCTGCTAAAAGTGCCTCAGGGACCAGGCTTCCTCTATCTAGAAGCTACTGATTTAGTCTATCACGTTTCTGTTTCTAATCCAATGTTTACTCCAACCATATGCACATACAATAGTTTGTATCGAGCGGGTATTCAACAGAATGGCCAGCAAATGCACTCCTTTTACAAGAATGTCCAACCAGTTGGAGTTGAGGATGGGTAGCTATGGGTCACCACCAAACAGTTATTTTTATTTTTGGGCGATTGCAGGCTGACGTTCTTATTTTTACAGTTCTAAAAACAAGTTGTCGGTGTATTGAGTTACACCAGACGAAATCCCATAAAACAGATTTATTGGACTGATACGAAACATGTCAACAATACTTTCTCGTGGCTAAATTTGAATTTTAAGATACACTTGTCTGTATTGTTATGTTGGGCATAGAAGAAGAATACACTTTTTTTTATTAAGAACCACTAAAATTTCACTCAGGCTCAATGGTCTTATTTTTTCGACAATTTGAGGCTAAAAATGTTCTTATTTTGTTCTTATTAGCTGTGTTTTAAGTATTAAACTCATACAAATTTGGAACGAAATTTTGTTTCAGCCTCAGTTTGTTCTTAGATTGTTCTTATTTTCAGACGATTTCAGCCTCAATGTTCTTAGTAAGTTTGTTCCTATTAAAACAAAAGTGTAGAATAACTAGAGGGCGGTGTCTAATATTGGGAGAAAAAAGTCATGTGTCTTTCTCTTCCATATTTAAAATGGAAAACGATGTTCTTAACCAATTTCCAACCTTACTAGTATATGGTATGTTCTTAGAAAGTTTTCCTCAGAATTAACGTTGTTTTTTTCGTTTTTTGTTTATTTTTTTCTTTCAGAATTAACGTTGTTACAAAATTGGGTCTTATCTAAAAAATACATTCGAGTGTATGGCGAGTGAGATGTCGTTCCTGACACAGTAAGATAAAATCCATCGTTCAATGCTGTTTTCATTAAAAATCATACAGTTTTCATAGTTCACAGAAGTAGATTGTTTCAGGCCCTTTTAACAAAATGTAACAGCCTTTGGGCGTTCTTTATGTGCATCCGGTACCGGCAAATGTGTTATTTTCTTTGTGCCGTCTTGAGCTGGAGTAGCGTATCGATTGCACGGTTAGCATACTAAATGTATCGAATGGTCTTCGCCAGCATTTGCTTTAAATTGCGAGTATGCGAGCAGAGCATTATTTTTTGCCAGTACGAGCACTGCCGTTACGAAAATTAGCAAATTCGAGCAAGCGCGAGCACCCAAATTTTGCAAGCACTCAAAAGTTTTGAAGAACCATTCAACACCCCTCATACTGTATTACTAGTACTGACAAGCCATCCGATTCAACCTGTTTCTCTCAAAACGTTCTGATTCTTTCTGACCAAAAATCGTTTCAAAATGTACAATGGTTGTGCGAAAAACGTGCGGAGGTGATCCGCGAGTGCGGACAGTTTTTAGCTTTAAAGGACGCTAGAAGTAGAACGTATTGTTTCAGTCAGCATTGTCTATAGGTTAAAAACGCCGTGAGTCATTTAAGTTTTAACTTGGTTCTAACGACACCGCACAACCTTAACTATATTTAATGAATATCCATAGCAGGGCAGTTAATGACAAGTTACTTTCTGAGCGCCTTCTCTCATGCTCATGGCACAGGGGACCCACATATAATACTGCTTTCATCATTTTTGTATTTCTTGCTAGCAAATGTTTCACCTGCCCGTTGTTGTCTATATTTCCTTGGATCGTCTATCAGAAACAGTGCTTTTAGGCAGATTGATCGGAGTTGCCTCTTTTTAATATCGATAGAAGGGACTCGTCATACGTCCTATGTGCCAGGCGGTTCCTCTGAAATCACTCGTAATCTGGGAGCAATTCAAAAACACTAATTGCAGTCTCGTGTTGCAACTAATTTGCTTTCCGTTTCATCGAATTCCAACCAAAGGAATTCGTCAGTCAATTTTAATTTAATAGTACAATGTCTATTATATATTATTATCTAGCCAATGAGGTGGATTTGAAAAACGAGACTTCGATTCAAAGATTTTAAACTATTTGAATAGTGTTACATAAAGTCAATAATGCCGAGTGTGAAGCGCTCGCAGCAATAGGTGGATCAGATTTAGATGGGGGAACCTCGTACCCCCTCCCCTCCCCCGCTCCTCGTTTCCGTCAACGCAGCATTCTAGCAAAAATATATTATAAAGTCCAACTATCCGTAGGAGAGGGACTGCAAAGAGTACAAATATCCCACGATATTCGTACTGTATATGTAGTATAGGTTGGTTATTTGTATATTAGGAAGTAAAGTAGAAAACTCGCTGAAAGGGAAACAAGGGTCTAGAAAAAATGTTTTGTAAAATAACAGGCAGCCCAAGCTTATAGATAGTAATTTGCGTTGAAGTTGTATATAGACTATGAATTAAGACTTTGCATGGGAAAAATATCTGTTTCCTGAAATTGCACAAATAAAGATGACTTACCTCGGTTACTGTTCCACAGTGTTTTGTAATTAGTTCGGGGGCCATTGAAGGCAATTTGGGCGAATTTTAAGTTTTGAGTGCCTCGCAGTATATAAGAAGTGAAGGCAGGAATCCTTTCAAGATGGTCGACTGATCAAACTCCACAAGTCGATAAATTCCCTTCTTGTCATTGCATCACCACTAAACCACGCCAGAACATCCACAGTCACATATTCTAACTATTCGCAGCCATTTGGAGTCGGTAGACTTTTTTTAAGTGCTCCAAAGAACCCATTTTCCCAACCTCACCGAAGAGCCACCAGCTTTCTGATGACTCATTCACGGGCTTGCCTAGGGATAAAGCCATTAGAATCTGGCTGGGCAACCGCGCAAACGCGACAAATACTAGATCAACCCAGAGGGAGTCGATCGACACAGTCCTCGCACGCTTACTTCCCAGGGGTCACAAGGGGAAGTCTGTTCAATAAGCATGTTCATCACAACAGCCAATCAAGTAACGTTTAGCTCCTGATCAAATTTCAAATTTAAATTTTAAATCGAACAGACTTCCCCTTGCGGCCCCTGGGAAGTAAGCGTGCGAGGACTGTGTCCCTCTGGGTTGATCTAGTATTTGTCATGTTTGCGCGGTTGCCCAGCCAGATTCTAATGGCTTTAGTCCTAGGCAAGCCCGTGAATGAGTCGTCAGAAAGCTGGTGGCTCTTCGGTGAGATTGGGAAAATGGGTTCTTTGGAGCACTTAAAAAAAGTCTACCGACTCCAAATGGCTGCGGATATAGTTAGAATATGTGACTGTGGATGTTCTGGAGTGGTTTAGTGGTGATGCAATGACAAGAAGGGGATTTATCGACTCGGATTTGTGGAGTTAGATCAGTTGACCATCTTAAAAGGATTCCTGCCTTTACTTCTTATGTACATGTACTGGGGGGCACTCAAAACTTAAAATTCACCCAAATTGCCTTCAATGGCCCCCGAACTACTTACAAAATACTGTGGAACAGTAACTGAGGTAAGCCATCTTTATTTGTGTAATTTCACGATACCAATATTTTTCCCATACAAAGTCTTAAATTTATAGTCTATATACAACTTCAATGCAGATTAATATCTATAAGCTTGGCAGTGGGCTGCCTGTGATATTACTGAATTTCTTGGGGCCCAATAATTCACTGATGAAAAGTTTTGTTTTGGCACATTGACTTCTATTAGTGCTTCAAAAAAATTAAGTTCTGATGTTATTTTGTTTTTTGATTTTGTTACTCAAACAAACAAGAGCATAAAACTTTACATGGACTGTAAACAATGACAAACACTTGCAAAGCACTTTGGTTGTAAGTCACAGGGCCTTTATGCTTCTCATATATGCTTTTGATCGAGCACTTCTTACATTCTCCTGAGTCAACCAACCTATTATTATTATTCAATATCAGGGGCTAATCTATATTTGTATAAGGTTTTCAAATTATAACAAAAACAGATATAAGCAAATATAGCACCTAGGAATATGTACTTTTCCTTTATGTAGATTTAGTTTTTCTGAGTCTGTTAAATCAATCATATGCTGGGTTCATATGGAATTGAGCAGCGAACATACAGAGAACACAATTAGTGTGCCTAGCTACTCGGAAACTTGGATGGCTTGAGAATGAGTAACTACTCATATGATATATTTAATTTTATACAATAATATTAGAGTTTCCAGTTTACATTTCAGACCACAGAGGTGAAAATGGCTCAGTGGTTGAATTTGCAGTGCAGCATATATTTCAAGCAATCAGGGATCAGTCATTACCTAAAGAGGGGTATTAAATGATTTTGTAAGAAATGATAGAAAAAAGTAGGTGAGTGTCACTAAAAATTGAACAAAGGAAAATGTATCCCCCCTGGCCAGTCCCACACAACTCTATGTGGTTCTGGTTATATACAGTTTTTATCTTTTTGTAGACTGTTTAGTAATATGCAAATAAAACTCAAAAGAACTAGGAACACTCCTTACTAGAGTATATAAGTATTTTAGAAATACATTCAGTCAAACATGTCATGACACCTTTCGCTTTTGATGGTCTTGATCCCGGAGTTTTGATCTGTTGTTGACATTAGGCCTCATAAAAATAATGTTTAGTTTATCATCCTATCCAGCTAAAAAATGCCATGCGGGTGGGCGGATTTTTTTTTTATTTTTTATATTTTACTTTTGTCTGTCACTATCCTGCTGCAGCATATTTGAAGCAATAAAACAGTCAATAAACTCAACAAAACTTTTATTTATAGACAGTTTCATTTGAAGGTTTCTAGGTGCTGCTATTATCCCAAAGAGCCGGTAAATCGTGTCAGTTTTCACACATACATTTCACCACCACAACAGAAACACATCCATAAACTTTATTTTCATTTGAATGGAATCAAATAAAAAATAAAAAAAATTCCGATGCGGCCGAGAATTCAGACGCGGGCGGGGATGATAAACTAAACATTATTTTTATGGGGCCTTATGCATCATATGTTACTATGACAGTACTGAGCTGAGGGGTCTGCCTAACATAACAGTACAAATCTTGCTAACAGAATTTTATATTATTAGTATTATTTTAATTAGTATTGATTAGCATCTCTTCCTTACCTGGTGTAAGGCAAATTTCTAATGATAATAATCAAATGATAATAAAAAAAAATTGATATAATATTCATAACAAATGCATTAAATTATTTATAAAAAATAAACATAGAGCTACCCTTATTTATATCAGTGACTGTTTCCTATTTTTAGTTTATTGAATAGTTTCAAAGTACATTTCCTTGTATGGGCAAATGTACAAATGTACTTTTCTTTGTAGGAGCAAATTAAATTGCAACAGATCAAACTGCGTCAGTGTGACAGGTCTAGGTTGAGATTATGCAAAAATTTATATTAAAATCTGTCTGGTCTTGTATTTTTTTTATTAAATTTAAGGATAATTTTAGGGTTCAAAGCTAAAAGGTTCTTGTATTAGCTGCAAATTAAATCAGAATTACAGTATAAGACTGTGCTGGAAATTTACAGTAAAGGTTTGGGTTGGTAGTATGGGAATTCTAGAAATGCCTTAGCCCTTACTACAAAATTCTTGCGTAGGTTGGCCCAAGCCTTTATTTCCTGAAATGCGATACGAACCATCATTTGTTTCAAAAACAAAGTCCAATAATGCATGAATCTCTAGAATTTTTAATCAAAGCTTCCTACATTTTCAAAATAATCATCACACCGAATTTCATACTCTTTGGATACGAACTTCGAGCCTCGAAGAACAGAAGTTGGAAATATATATCATATATTTATTATTTATATACACAGGAAAAACAGGAAATCTGGCTATTGTGAAATATTTTGATAGCGGTCAACTCAGATTCAGAATATAGAATGTTTCGTGGTGTTAGAAATTCACCAGTATGATTCATGTAGAACGTACTTCAAAGCATTCCCGATTCCATGCGGCTACCAATTATAGCCAACAGTGCGGGTTATTTTCGTTATTGCCCTGCTCAAAGGTACAGAATGAAGAAGTATTGAATATGATATCAACATATCCGCTGATAATATATTAACTGAGGGAAAACTACAACAGTGCTCGCCTACTGTCTGCTTCAACTGTTGTTCACTATTTGAATAATATTTCAAACTATCTAGACTTCGATCCGACTGATTATCTTCTCGAAAATTCTCGGAGTTTAATGTAGTATACTGATATAGATAGAAAAGATAGGATGTTTTCATTTATCAAACTTAATTTAGGAAAATTTAGGAAACATCAACACTTTCAGTATTTTAATTTGCGTCGATTATATGTAAATATATTTGCTTGATGGAGACTCGCTAAAGAATATTTGATGTATAAACAGATTGGATTAGTTAAAGTACGAAAACGTATAGAGATTTTGCTCGAAAAGATTCTTAGATTGCCGGCCGACTGCTACAAATCCTCAAGACAATTACTTCCACTGATACTGGCCGTCATAGCATTGTATTGTTACTAGGGATCTGAATACAATTAACTAACTAACAAGGGACAATCGTGACGGACTTCGTCTTGATTCTAAGACCAGTCCTTGAAAAGATCAATCACAATAAGTTAGTTCAAACAACTTACCTTCTTTGAACATGAGGGACTGGAATTTGTAAATCTTTCGATCAACTTGTGCGTAACGCACGCTGCAGTTATCAGCCACCGCGGATATCATCTTCTACTAGCAACCCACGAGTATTGGAAAATATAATTCACGCTCCTTTTCTTCTTTTCTCGAAGCAGTTAAACCAGTTACTTCAGTTTCAGTTTTATCACAAAGCAGCAAGTAAGTGAGATTTGCTCTTAGCGCCGCGGCAATAAAATATAAATACAATCAATTCAAGTCAGTCGCTAGAGCTCCTTGTCTGTCAGGCGATCTGTAAACACGCACTTTTCAGTGGTTGGATTACGACATCGTGCGTCACTCCGGTAAGTGTTTGGACTCTTTCCTCAGTGGTGGATTCATTTCAAGCGGAACATTATTTATTAGTGGTTTATAGTACAACAATTGATGGTTTTTCCCCGAGCCTATGAAAGAGATTATACCTTTGTTTTTGTTAATTGCGATCTTGCAAATTCATTTTTCTTTATCTCTGGTAATTGTATCAGTTAGACTCGTGCTGCTTTCGAGTTAAAAACAGCAATTATATTATTAAAACAGAGGGCTTGGTCATTCATTTAGACACGGAAGTTATTATTCCATATTAATTTTGTGGGATGGCTGAACCGATAGATACTAAAAACATCAACAAACAAGACGGGCAATGTTTCAAAAAAGTATATTAAATACGTCCGCACTGTCCAGCCGGCAGTTCAAGATAGCGGACCCCGCGCCCTGCTTATCAGTTATGAAGATGAATGACTTGTGAAAAGCTTTGCAATAAACACAAAGAATATCCAAAACAGGATCTAGGATCTAGGAAACAGTGAAAGTGTATTTATATCATGAATATATCATTTGCAATATTTCATGTGACACGCATGCATAAATCACATGATATTTGGAAAACTAAACAAACACTTGTCTTTTCCTTCGACATTGATAAACTGAAGGGTGTAAAACACCGAAGAGGACGATGACACATTTTCTTTGTCTTCAAGCGAATCTGGATTACGGGGACAATCCCACGATTGACGTCACACTGAAACAACGCTAACATCCGTTCAAGCTCAACTAAAAGTCACGTGACCAACAAAGCGACCAGGTGTTCCTTTTTTTGTGTTCCTGCATACTCATATCATAACTCAGTATAAACGCACGGGCGCGGGCGGGCCACAGATATCAAAGTTTAATAGGTAATTTTTCAAATTTATTAACTTAGTTGCCAAATGTTCGATCCTTACTCCAGAATATTTCATCAGTCGGGTAGCAAATCAAGAAATGTAGAACACTCGTAAATGTATAAGAAGTATATTATTCCTTATAGTTATATATAGTTTAATACACGCGGAGATTAACCAGAAAACCTGCCGGAATACTGAGTCGAGAGGTGTCTGACCTTGAACTAACCGGAATTGCAAATGCCAAGGGCGAACACTCTTGGTACCATGTGCCAGGCCGGTCTGTCCGGTTGGTCTCAAAATCCATCAACTTTGCTTACCTCTACTTATTTATTGCCCATATTATTTAAACAAGGGTGGTTTAATAGGTACTAACAATTTTGGTACTAGTTTGGTCTCAAACTCCATTAAATTTTGGTACCAGGTCTGTCCTATCACTTTGGTCTCAAAGTCCATCAACTTTGACGGATTAAACTCTACACTCTACACTCTACACTCTACACTCTACACTCTACACTCTACACTCTACACTCTACACTCTAATAATAATAATAATAATAACGCTTTATTTAACAGTATTTCCATTAAAAATATGGTTCTTCACCTGTTAAAATTAC
>JANVCJ010079876.1:0-11413 GCA_026413505.1 Epizoanthus ramosus | reverse complement strand
GATGCCGTTGCCATCTGATAATTATTAAACAACGCCCCTTTTTTTACCAAAACCATTTTAGCAACTGCAGCTAATTAGCTACAGTTGCTAAAACGGTTTTGGTAAAAAAAAGAATGTCCAAAAGGACCATCCACTGATGACTATATGGGTTTCTGAAATTAACTGGTTCGATTCCATTTATGGGTAATCTACAAATGTATCTAATTATGTAAAACACTGTCAACGATGAGGGACAAATTGTGCCTTGTCATATTGTTCAGGTGCACGCCCAAGCTTTATAACTGACTGTTCAGCATCTGGCAGAACACCCGCACAGTGAACCTGGCAACAACTGTTAGTGGACTGTTTCTCCAAGTGAGAAAGTCATTCAGAAGTCAAGTTGGCAGTATTTTATGAAGGATCAAGACAAATAAGGTGTTGAAGGTATGTTAAATACTTGTAACTAGTATTGTTTGGAATAATCTTGGAAGGTCGAGAGGAAAAGGATCTATATTGCAAACGTCTAGTTAGTTAAGATGATAACAAAATTGCTCCGACAGAACTAGTAGTAATTTTAACCAGTCAATTTTTACATGATTTGGCAAACAAATATTAGTAATTTTATAATGAATAGAGTAAAAGATCTAGAAATGGCGCGAGAACAATGGAAATCTAACAGCAAGTTTCGATGAAAATATCTGAACACAGCACGCAAAAGAATATTCAGCGATACATGTGTTACTTGTCAATGAGCATTGCAGTTAAACACCGCTTTTTTTAATAATCTTCAAGCATTCCTTGTAAAAATATGGATTATTGCAATTGCTGACTATTGGCTCTGGGTCTGTTTTTTACACGCATACAAATGGATCAATGAACATTAACTTTTATGAAGGCTGGTTTCTCAAATAATTAGAACAACGTTGACATGTATTATAAATATAAAGTTAAGAATTTGTTTCAATCTTTGAAGAGTCAATGTTGACCCCGAAAAATAACCACGATAAGACAAATGCGAATCTTTTGGCAAACAACGCCTAACGTTTTATATTGTTAACAATCACATATTTCACGTAACAATTTTCTATTAGTGTTTTCGGCACTTTTCGGAGAATCCATTGCCGGCAACATCAGAAAACAAATATTAAACTTCATTGTTAACTCCTTGACAACTTGTAGATATTGATTCAGAGTACCTGAATAATCTGCGAGTCAGGTGCAGTTCAGTTTGTTTTGAATATTTTGCAGTGCACAAACAAAAATTAAACAGAGTTTATAACTTTTGTTGCCGCCGCCGCCGACCACCCTGACAAAGAAGACGCTCGGAGACAGGGCATTCGCACCTGCGGCTCCGATGTTATGGAACAAGCCCCCCGTTGTCGTCGGACGTTCTGTTTCGAAGAGCTAGTTTGTAACGCTCATTTTAAACCTATTATTACTATTAAAGGGGCGATGTCCTCATAGATCGAACTTTGATGAAATGTGCCATTACAAAAGCCGCATGGTGTTCAGTTATCAGATGAATATATGCAAACTTTATGTAAACAACTCGAACCGGAAAAGCTGGGAAGTTTCCGAGTGAAACTGTAGAAATATAGCAGGGAGAGTTGTTCTGAAACATGTGGTTATTGTATAGAGACAGGGAGATACAGCAAATATTCCTTTGATTGAGAACGTACTTGATTCGACTGAACTGTGAAAGAAGGAAGCAGAATTGGTAGGTAGATATATACAATTTAGGAAGATTGCTGACATTACTAGCAGTATCTGACAACTATTTCTCTATGTGGTGCATGTTTCACATGCCGCATAGTTTGTGCAACAGACAAACTAAAAAGGGCCTCTTCGACTGTCTCGCTGCTTACATGGATTGCCTTGCTAGCCCAATAATAAGCTGTATATAGGAGTATATAAAATTATTCAGAGTTGCTCAGTTCGCTGAGACTTTGCAATTAGTCCAGGAAACCGGAGAAACAGAGACGATTGCCGGGTGATTTTAGTGTTTAATCGTGTTGCAACTCCATACCGGCAATTGATCGCCACATGCATTTTCTGCCAAAATTTAGCACAATTGGAGAACCTCTTGATTGATAATTTGTATATGAAACACCACCGTTCGAGAAGAATTAATGAAAAATAGCACTCGTATTTGATGAAAGTGTCAGTCATACCACGAGTGCGACGTACGAGTGGTATTTGTCACTTTCATCAAATACGAGTGGTATTTTTCATTAATTCTTCTCGAACGGTGGTGTTTCCTGTTAACAGTACACCTACATAAAATACAATTCGTTTGGTGATCGTGAGAGATGTTTTTGTCGAGCAAAGTTCCCGGATGACAGTGCCAATTAGTGCACATGTGCTTTTAAGGATTAAATATACGGTAAACAACCAATCAGAAGCCAGTATTTTTTGTGGATGTGCTATTAGGACAAAAACATTCACAAATCAAATTTGCCGGCTGATCTTTTATTGGTAGCGCGTCAGCGTTTGACATACTCTCATCTAAAATGGTTTTCTAGCCAATCAAAGCGTGCGTACTATAAAAATTATTTTATAAATATAGATCATTTTCACTTGACGTCAACAAAAGTCTTGAACCTAAACTACAGTACCTCTAAAGCTGTTCTTTAAAAATATTAAGATATCAACATCAAAAACATTCCGTTGATACGATTGTGAGTTGCAGTATTTTGAATTTTGTTATGGTTTGACTTAGCACATTCCTAAATCGTTAAATGTATGTCTTGATGAGCCTTTAAAACCCAATCATTTTCATTGGAAGAAACACCTTTATTTGTAGAGTACATTTTTTGTCCGCTTTGGTACGCCAAGATGGCCGCCACATATTTATTACAGTAAATGTTTCGAATTTTATTTGTCTGATAACTCGGTTACGAAGTAACCAACTGCTCCAAAGTTCCGGACATTGATGTTGACTTCTATGCTTACCTGCTCTGTACAGAACATTTAAAATATTGTTCTAATAGTATTTTTTCTCGGATTCTTTTATGTGTGAAAACGATCTACTGCTAGCAATCAGTGGACAATGCTTTCCTCACCTCAAATGTGATCAAGTTTCCGCCACTTTGTATTGACAAAGGAAGTACTGCAATTCCGTGACAGGTAATTTGTTAGTTCAGAATATTTCAGTAAACCCATTAGCGTGGTAATTATAACTTCAATGTATTTTTGCAAATGGTTAAAAAAAGCATTACAAAATAATCTGCTCACGCTGAATTTATATTTTTTATTTATAATTTCGAGAGCACTTTCTGTGTTACTTGTCAGTTGTAACCTTTGAATCGTACAATGTTGAGCATTTATTATACGTCAAGCAATCATTTATCATACGTCAAGCAATCATTTATCATACGTCAAGCAATCATTTATCATACGTCAAGCAATCATTTATCATACTTCAAGCTTGCTTTTACTACCGCTGTTACCAGCATTTCCGCCAATTATCGACAACAAAGACAACAACAAAGAAAGTAAGATCAAGGAGTTTAGACTTGAAGCTCGTCACATTGAACATATATTGGTGCAGAATATTTAAGAAATACAAAAACATTTCTGTGTTTTCCATCGAGTGATGGTAACACGAGTGCAAGTTAACGAGAATAATAATAATAATAATAATAATAATAATAGTTAGAATTTATATAGCGCCCTTTCAATTTGCATTTCCAATGGCGCTTTACATACATGTAAATTAAGAACGAGAAATAGCTGTGGTAGCATGAGTCAATGTTTCCTCAGCTTTTCGCTTTCTCCTAACCTTGCACAAGTGTTTGAGCCATGTCTCGGTGGAAAACAAGCAAATGTTTGCAGACATTTCACGCACTGAATTTCTCTGTTTTCCATCGAGTTATGGTAAACAGCTTTCAACCAATCAGAGCGCTCGTTATATCTAGTTTATTTTATAGTTATTAATCGCGGTATGAAATCATTAGCACGTCGCCAAGATGGGGTTGCATTAAGCTAAAAGTTTTTATTAAAATGGTTAAATGTGCATTACAGACAGAATACAGTTGATTGCTGATAACTCGAACCCTTGATAACTCGAAGTTCGCTCCAACTCGAACCAAACATCGACTTCACGTGGACTTTCACAGTTCGTACATTTATTGTACTTTTATCCTAGACAACTCGAATTTCTTGTTAACTCGAACTGAATTCGTTCTCCCTCCCCGATAACTCGAACCTTATTTAAGGATGTCATATATAATGACTTTTAAGTCATTTATATAAAAACAATCTCAAGAACACAGAATTTAGTTTAGTCTAATTGCGTAGCATATGTTCACGAAGTGCGTAATTCCCACTCGTATCTGGTATAAAGCGTAGAAATAAAGTGTCAGTTTTGGTTGTGAGATTATAATCAGGCAGCGTTAATGTGGTATGTTTTCACCGTAGAGTATACAGTGTTGCTGATATTTCACACGTTAGACCTTCGTTAGAACAAGACAGAACCGTTTGGAAGGTAATGAAACATGATTGTAAACAAAACACTCTTTTTCCCTATTTCTTGTTGATTTGATGCCATCTCTTGATAATTCGAACACCGGCTAACTTCAACCTTTCCTTGAAGGTTCGAGCTATCAGGGATCAACTGTATACATTCTCAAAGATTTGGAGCTCCAGTACTGAAATTTCCTATTTCAACATTCCACACTGCAAGGAAATCTACTAACATTAGTTTAACTTTAACAATTGCATAATGTACTGTAAACTGCTGTTTTCAGATGAAATCTCGAATATTTATTTATGCTGGAGCTGATCCTTGCTACTTAATGCTTGATCCTCGCTATCGACTTTTATTTCATTTTCTTTTATAAAGCGGTGATATGGCCAACATAATCTTTTACGAAAACAGGTGTTTTGTCTGATTGCGACTTCCATAAGAAAGGTTCTATGAATTATTTATGTTGACAACGTTCTTGTCAGGTGATAATCTAATATTTTCCCTTGTGCGCTTAGACTAAGTCTCCATCCTAATTTATAGTTAAGTGAATAAGTCTCTATAAAGCAAGTAATCTTCAATTTTCATTTCTTTTACTTGAAGAAATAGAATCAATGAGTGCATATACGAAATTGGTGTTCTTGCGTGTGATAGAACTAGTATTAGTGAACAAATATACTATTTTATTGAAGTATAAGTTATTGTGATCTTAGAATTTTATATAAACATTGAAGAATGGTTTCTTTATATACATCCCGTTAATCCAGATGTACTGTTTCTCTTATTATCATTACACTGTTGATTCTTTGAGAGAAAGGCAGCGCTGTTTATTATTCAAACACCGAGTTTATCGGAGCAAGCGATTAACGGAAAATGTTACCATGCTGTTTCAATCCAGGAAAATGCTAATATAGATTTGCGATACAAATTTGTAACCAATGTTTTCAAAATAATTGGAAACTACTCGTTTATAGGTGAAGACAGTTCTGTGGTGGAACAGAATGGTTTCTGAGTGTCGACGTTTTTGAAACCGAAAAATTCTTATAATTTCCAAACTGATATCCAACCAGAGAGGGAGAACAAAGTTACAAGTCAAAACAAAGTGAAAGGTAAATCATATGCAAGTTATTGCTAGAATCATTTACACTAGTTAAATCTTTATATGAGGTCAATTACTTGCTTTCAAAGACCAAATTTTGTATATTTGATGTTGAAGAAGACGTTAGCCGTTACCGTATCGACAGTTTAATTGTCGGGAAGCCACTGTTTACAGCTATTTCAAAATAGGTTGCCATCCGCAAAGCGCAATACGCAATACGCAATACGCAATAGAGAAAGTGCAATACCAAGCACCAAAGTAATTGTGTCTAGCTACTTCCGACGGTCTACTAAACAACACACAAAAGTAGCAAAGTACCTTTATAAACACTGCTGATCAGATTTGATTGAATAGCTTTCAGTAATTAGCAAAATCTACATGCTTGAGAGCTGAGAATTGTGTTTTTGTTTTAGCTATTGCACTTTTCGGATGTCAAGCTTATTTTAATAGCTGTAAATCGATGTCGACGGTATGTGTTTGCAGCTATGTGTTCCCTCAATCTGTTAGGGTGTCACAGTTATCAGCCCATCGCAACCAACAGATGTGAAGACTAGACCGAGGTGTTGCTGACTAAATTGAGCTAATAGATACGCATCATAGAGTCATTGGCACTGCAGAACATCCCACAAAAAGAGGTAAATCACATCACTACAAATTATTACTGTAAGTGATCAGTTCGTGTTCATTGTATGGATACTGACAACCTGAGGTCCTCTTTACTGGAAGGAGTATATAGTAGCTTTCGAGTGTAAAAGATGTTGCTGACTTGGTTGAGATTTGAGATACACACGTTATCATCGAGTCATTGGTACTGCATAACATTCCACAAGAAGGTATAAAACCTATCACTACAACTTATCATGCTATCGGTTCGTTTTATTGTGAGGATCAGAACCGGAGGTCCTCTTTAGCTTTAGTGAATTTTCACATCAATTCTTAAGATATGTAAGATAAAGTAATTCACTGTTGTTATTGCTGTCGTCTCTTATAACTTCCATATGTTAGTAATAACAAGAACGCCTTTTATCCAGCTATAAAGTTGTTTTCCTCAGTAATACTCTATAGATTTATGGATATATAATGTCTTTTGTTTGTTTTACGGTCTTTCGTTGTTGTTGTACTGTACATGTCTGAAAGCTAAAAGTTGGTCAAACAGTGAATAAAGTGAAAGTTAAAGACTTGTTCTGTTTACAACTCGTGTGGCGTATTTTTCGTATGTCACCGTGTGAGTTGCGCATCGATTCTACTAATGTTTTAGTGTCTCGGGAAAATACTCCTTTTCCAATGTGGTATTTAATAATCACTTATAAATAAAAAGCTACTGAAATGATCCTCTGAAAAGGAAGTGTATTCACAAATGTGTATACAAATTTTAAAAAATCAAAATCAAAAAATCAAATGAAGATAAAAACAAACAAACAATTGACTTCAATCTAGCAGGAGAAAGATTTTACGCGGTGCACGAAACTCGAATATTAACATACATACATTAAATCGGCACAGCCGGAAAGGCTTAGCTAGGCTTAGTTATCAAATGTATTTCAGAATGTTTATCTTTCGTAATTGCTATAAGAATTATGTCGCTTGTAAATGAAACAAAAGCTATAAACCAATGGCAAATTTCGTCTTCGAATTTAACTACTTGAAACTATTATGTATGATGCTTTGAGTATGTGTGAATGTGTATAACATGCGTAGCGAAACTCCGAGCTCTTAACCAAAAATCAAACGTTTTATCAACTTTTACCAACTATAACCATTTTACCATACTTCTAAAAATGCTAACGTATGTATATATAACTTCTCGGATTTCAGAGTGCTCAACGATTCGGGGAACCAGAGCCGTGCTAGGAAGATTAAAGATCAGTTCTATCTGATCTTTAATCAGCTCTTTGATCTTCCTAACGTATATATATATTATGATTAATATTATGATTATCAGCCACAAAACAGATTTTATTTCTTTTGAACATGTTGAATACGTGAGTTTTGCTTCAGATTTCTACAGATTGTTACCACTAAAAAAATTGTGTCTATTGTTTTGCCCTTCTGCCAGATGGTAAAATCTCACCGAGTTAACAAAATCCTATCGATCAGAATGGTTGGAATTAGGGTTCAATTTGCATCTTCAATGAAGGTCAGGCTCATATGTTAAACTCAATATTGAAGTTGTTTTTCTCTGAGCTTCGAAAGGTACGAATTATATGTGAATTTATAATGTATTTATGGCTATAGAGTTGGGTTTTAGCTCAGACTAGCTTCAGACTGTTTAAGGTAACCGTTTGAGTAGGTAGTTTCAGTTTGTTCAGCTTGTATTTCTCGGCGTATTTGGTTTATATAATTGAATGCTATTCTTGGCAGTTATGTCTGATACGAAAATGTAATTGGTGTGAGAAGCAACAGAATGGTAGCAGGTGTGAAGAGTATATATGTGATGACAACTAATGCTTGAAAGTCAGTTTCACTTCTTTTGTAGCTCCCAGAGGTGAACACCAGAAGTTGGAAAATAATATTGCCTGTTTTCACTTGAAGACTACTGACTTAACTTTTATAACACGTCAAGGTTATGGAATTCCTGCAAAATGGACGTATATCGCAATATTTTTAGGCAAACGTTTCAGGCTAAATTGTCCAATTATAAGAATCAATACATCACATGAATATAACCAATTGTTAGAATATATTATGCGATTTTAATTTCTTTGCTGAAGGTCACAGCAATCCACCCTTTCTTTGTTTTACTTCAAGATGATTTTAATCCAGATTTATGAACACTTGACAACTCACTGCATTCATCAAACCAAATGAAAAATGTTAATACGTTTTAATGAGCATGATTTAGATAGTTATACGTCAATATATTGAACTTGTTGCTAGGCAGTTGGTTTCGTGTTTGGGTAGAATTTTACTAATAGAAACTCGAGAATAGTAGTGCTGGGTAGAAATTAAAAAGTTACTATAATTAATGTGGAGGCACACTGAGCCTAACCGCTAGTTTACAGGTGGTCCACGAAATCGAAAATATCCCCAACTGGCAGGAGGCACTCCAGTTGGCTATTTACAAATAAACACGACACCAAAGTGACGACACGGCAATTTCCCTTTCACCATCAAAGCCCTCTCCACTTGACTCCTTTTAAAGCTTGTTTCTATCTAATAACTGGTTCTATTATTGTACAAAACAAATAGATGCAAGTTCACTAATAGATGTTCAAATGACGCAAAAACTCGGCGAGAACTTCAGTAACACACTCGCTAACGGCTCGTGTGCCACGTCTGGTTCTCTGTCCGTGTTATAACGTCATTTGAACATCTATCAGTGAACAGACGCACGGAAGATGGAATCTGTTTGTTAAATAGTTAACTGAACTTGCAAGAGCACAATAGTTTTTGTTTTGCAGGTAAAATGATGAGTCGTTTAGTCAAATGATGATGATGACCCTTTTTCATTATTTGTTGCTTTTTCTAGGTTACCAATAAGGTTTCATCTACAAATCGATGAAACTGATGAGAACATCTAATTACATACAATTCTACAACTGTACATATCTCATAAAACTAATTACATACATAGAAAGCTAATATAAACAATGATCGGTGTTGTAAAATGTTTAAATTTAAAACATATAGTCATAGTTGAAAATACATAAAAAGGTAAAGTAGCTTTATTTCACATTGGTAGTTCCGTCAGCTGTGAAAGCTGGTATACATCTGCACATCAATTTGGGGGAAAGAGGCGTCGTTAACAACAGTCCTTGTCGGACGGATAAGTGGGTCTTTCTTCCTAATTTGTTTCCTCAAGTTCTTATAATAGTAATAAGATGTAATACTAAATAGTATTTTTCCGAGTCTTGACCACAACTCAGGCCCGAGAAAGTAAATAGAGCGTTTTCCAAAGCACGCGATCAAACAGTAGTGCAGTACTTTGCTAAACGCTATTCGTAAGTGTGATTTCATACTAACTGTTGTTGTAATATATTTTGTCAAGGAATGGTAGACGTTCAGTGGACTAATGCAACGATGAACTCTTCTGGTGCGTGGAACAAGTCAGTTGAAGGCTGCAAACCGTATACCATTCTAAATTCTTCCAGCGCCCGACTTACCATGATTGTTGCATATTCTATCCTGCTTATTCTCATCTTAGTCGGAAACTCTTTGATTGCTGCTGTTTTCTGGAGGAACACCGGTGGAAGGCTCCGAACAACAGTGAATTATTTCATTGTCAATATGTCGGTGTCTGATCTACTCATCCCTCTATTCGTGATACCAAGACGACTTCAAGAGATATATCTTGGATGGGGACCGTGGTTGGTAGATGGAGTGTTTGGTGATATATTATGTAAGATTGTTAATCTTTCCGAGGAGCTGTCTATGGCGGTGTCTATGCAGAGTATGGCAGTAATCGCTGCTGAAAGATTCTGGAGTGTCCTGTGTCCCATGAAGAGACCCATCATCACACGGAGACACTCCTCAAAAATAATTGCTTTCACTTGGATTTTTGCACTGATATTCTTCTCATTTTATTTCTTCGCCTACAAACTTGTTCACAAGAAAAACAATATATACTGCGAGTATAGTTTGCCACAAGTGTTTGACACATGGCAGGACTTGTGGAGAGCTGATCGAATTGGCGTTCTTGTTGTCTTTGTGGCAACGCCGTTTATTCTAATGACTATATTCTACGCAGCTGTTATCGTTACAGTCTGTCGTCAGGGACGAATTGTTCCTCAGTTGGCACTGGAGGCAAGACGACAAAGAGCTGCCGAAAACAGGAAAATAACGTTTATGCTGATCGTGGTACTTTTTCTGTTCTTTGTTTCCTGGTCACCGCACTACTTATATTTTTTCCTTCAATATTATTCACTCAACGAAGGATGGACTTGTGACTCGATGAAACGGTTATACTTAAGTGTGAAGTATATGAACTATATATACGCTGCTATAAATCCTTTCGTATATTATGCATTCAACGAAAAGTACCGCAGAGGAGTTCGGGAGATGTCAAACCTCGTGTGCCCTCGGTGTTGCGTTCCCATGGCTCAGCAGATTGAGCAATCACAGTATTCGTTAGAACCTTCCAACTGCCAAACAATTCAGGAATGGCAGTCGTATCCACAATTGGTTAGCTTAGAAATGTATTCAATGAGTCAAGAACGCTTGGAAAGTAATGCAAGTGCAAGGAAGCCATCAGTAGGACCCACTGCAGATCTAGAAAAGTAACTTGCTTGATTATTACTGTAAATATTATAAATATTACTATTGCAATGTTAATATTTATATAATATTCAGGGGGGATCTAGGGAATTTGAAAGGGGGGTGCACCATCTCAAGTAAGAGTTGAAGAAAAAACGAACGCCGAAGGAGCGAGCTTATAGGAAAATTTAGGCTCTCTAGAATAGCATTTCCTAAACTTTCAGAACATTTCTTATTACATATCTATTAGGAAGTACCGTCTCTCAAATATTAAAACAAAAATTGGACTGAAAGGGGGGCATCGGCCCCCGGTGCTCCCCCTAGATCCGCTACTGATATTTTTTATATATCTATTTATGGTTTATGATTTTGTAACTTGTAATTTCCACTTTTAGCTAGTAGGTCTAGACAATAATAAATTTCATTGACTGACTGACTGACTGACTGACTGACTGATTGATTGATTGGTTGATTGATTGATTGATTGATTTGTTGATACAACGAATTGGTGTTTAGGAGCAGTGTAATAGTTAGCATACGTGCAATTAGAATAAAGGGGGCTGGAGGATATAGACGTCCAATCAAAAACTAAAGCTTTTGTATTCATTTCATTTCATTTATTGACCACTACTAAATAATACACTTTTTAACAAATTGAAAATTTTGAGGTTATGTGG
>JANVCJ010079865.1:0-11413 GCA_026413505.1 Epizoanthus ramosus | reverse complement strand
TACATCTACATCTACATCTACATCTACATCTACATCTACATCTACATCTACATCTACATCTACATCTACATCTACACTCTACATTGTACATCTACATCTACGTCTACATGTACTCTTTATTCAGTCGTAAAATCATGGACGAAGAAAGAAAATAACAAGAGCAAAAGATGATTGTCCCGTGCCTCAACTGATTTCAAACGTTCAACTTTCAGGAATATCAATCATGCATTTCCTCAGCAACCCCTCATCTGGTGTATGTTATGTGGCTATGTCCTTCGACAAGTTTTTCAAATTTACATTATCTAATCAGAATTGGCGTTCGGCAATGTGACATAGAGTAGCTTAGAATGGCCGCAACGGTGTATCCTATGTTGTACATTAAATTTTCATGACGAAAACAGGAAACAGTAATATCTTCCTTCAATTTCCTTATTATTTAATTACGTATCATTACGTCCGAACAAGGCATATGTAGTTGATGAGAAGCGTTGATACTAGTACTATCATACCATTCCAAGCTGTTTTCTAAAAGTAACTTTGCGACTGGTGACTAACGAGAGAAGTAAGTTATATCATATTGCAAGCTTAACTAATCAAATGATATTGTCTTCGTGACTTCAAATCATTAACAGGAGTACAATCCAAGCTCAACATGCAGACTTAATACGAACACTCCCGAGGGTAGGGTAGTTTAGATAAAGAATTTCGGGGGAAAAGAAAAGCAAAACCAACAACAACAACAACAACAACAACAACAACAACAACAGCAGCAGCAGCAACAACATAGTTTACACGACACAAAGGTGTAAGAAATGGAAAAATAAAGAGAAAGAAAAGCAAAAAATTGAAGCCAAATGTTGAAAGATTGTACGAAAAACTGCAGTGAAATCGTCCCCATCCCCCCTCCCCTGATGTTAAGTGTTCCTTCCCATCATTATTGGGTGCATTTGTGATTTGTTTTTAATTGGATAAAGATAGAATCAAAGTAAAATGTGTTCGGCAGAAAGGAAGGAAGAGGGCCAGGAGATGAGGAAAACTTGTTTCCTTTTAAGTCGATAGTGCCCCCTTTGTGTCGGTAGAGACAGAAGGCACGCCCCTCAGTATGTGAAGGCCACAAACCTCAAGGCAAATACTTTCAAATTGTTTATCAATGAAATAGCTTCCAGCTGCACGAGGCCTATTTTTCTATCACCAGTAGTGTAAATTTGTTATTTTAATAACAAATTTACACTTTAAATATAAATTTAAATTTACATTTTTGGTGATAATGCATTAATACTGGATATCTATTCAAGAATCAAGATATTTGTCGCTGTTGCTGTGGTTAGAAACAAGTATACGACAATTTATTTGTTGTCGTTCACGTGCAGGGTGATCCCGCATTCTCCGAGGTAAAACGTCGTGTACAAGCGCACGACATTCTATTACAATTCTTACAAAATAATTAGACATCCAAATAAAAAAGGTCTTACAGCAGCGTATAAAACACCCTAGTCTTTAATAAACTAGTTCTTCACAAAGTCAAAGATGGCGGCCGGACGCTGTCCTGCAAGGCTGCTGACTCTTTCAGTATTTTTACTCTTCTTTAGTATCTTTATCACCTCTTCATCAAGTTATCAACTCGAACATAACATTTTAATGTTAAAACACACAAATGGCTCCAATCAAAGCAACCTCCTGCATACAATATTCTTAAACGTCTTAAACCAGCCATCCACTGGAATATTTGGCGCAACAGTCGACGCCATATCTCCTACCTGACTTCGAGGAACCTGTATACTGCGAACAGCTCAAGCAGCTTCCAACTAACCCGTATTTTTCTTTCAGGAGATGTTTTACCGAATCCTGGGCCTGAAGTCTTTCCACGCCGATCCAGTATTGGTGAACGCAATGTACTTTATCTTAATGCTCGAAGTGTAAAAGCCTTCGTCACGCTTGTAGACGATCGCTCTCCTAAAGTACCAAAATGCATTTTACTCCAACATGTCATTGACAGTTGCGATTATGACTTCGTCTGCATCTGCGAAACGTGGCTCAGCGCTTCAGTTCTAATGGTGAACTTTTGTTCTAATGCACATTTTTTTCTCTTATATCTATTACTATTAGTAATCGCTTTTTTAAATTTTATTTATTTTTTTTGTAACACAGGGCTGCACCTCGCATGGGACATCGTGTCCCGTTCGCGCCTTGTCCCTTTTGGGTATTTTAATGTCATGCCAATAAAGTTGTTAAAACAAAATAAAAAAAGTTCTAAGCTAACTCAAAAGGTTTCGAAAAAGAAACAGGACAACGTTTCTCGTGATGAGAAGCAGAGATCAGGGTATCGTGATGATGGAAAAAAAAATTTGTCTTCCAGTTGTGGGGAATTATAGAATGCTTGACGTTTGCTCTGGTACCACCAGCAAATATCTGAAGCAGTGTTGACGGATTAGAATTTTCACAAGAGTTCCAATCAGAAATTATCAACTACAGTCGCTCGCACCTTGGTTCGGAGGTGAAAGTTGAAACAAACTCTAAATTGAATTTCAAGTTACTATGGATTATCACATTTGTATAAATTAAAGTGTCTGGGAATAAAACACACTTGTATGTAATATTTGTAGACGTTAGCTATACCCATATATATCCTTGGTTGCCCTTCCACATATATATCGTGCAATGTAGTTGTTTTGGCTGACTCAGCAAAAATCAGAAAACTTAAATACAGGAAGTTCCCACACCTGGGCCCGATTTACTCTCGCACATCTTGGCATGTGGCAACAGTTGCAAATATCGATTAGAAAACGGACCGCTTTTAATAGTCAATAGCGATTGGCAATAAAGTTTAACTGACTCAGCTGAAGCGAATTATGGAAATCGAGGTATAAAATTAAAAATCAGTCGTTTCTTGGTTATAATTGTATTACTAGTATTATCTAACAAACTGAAAGCAGCCAAGTTTGAAGGACCTTTGCCCGCAACTTTACCTTTAAGATGGTGTTTGCTTGGCTTATAACAGCTGCCACACGGAATTTTCTTAAAAAAATCAAACCCGTCTGAGCATAATGCCTTCGGGATATCATGTGCCGATCACGCACCCTCACAGAGAAGATATCGAGAACATATATAGCCTGATATACAGGTTATACACCAATAGGGACACGACCTCCACTTGCTTTTTGATCCAAAGCCTATTGAACGTGGCTAAACTATTGTAATTTCAGCAACTGAAACTTTAATCCTTTAAGACCAGAGAGTACATGTGCGTGTCTTTCAAGACTGTATCAAGACTCACTTTGCGTGAGAACTCGGCGTTTCGTGAATAGTGTGGTTTGTTTTCTAATACCTTTAATGTCATAATTTGACAAAAAAATAAAGTAGTAAGCATATGTTCCTGCGGCAAAAGGAGTGAAAGGGTAAACAATCATGGTTTGTGAAGAACATGAACACTTTCTCACTGACCAAAAAGTGGTCCACACCCTTTAGCTCCGATCCTTCGTGATACATGTTTCAGCAATTAATTATAATCTCTTTACAGCTCTCTTTCTGCTACTAAGTATAATGATATATGTATATAGTACTCGAACTTGAAGCCTCTCGGTAGAGAAGAGTGTTTCAAACATATTATCAATGCTATATTGCTATTATTGTACCAGCGTACACACAGACACATCTGAGCAATCGTCACTAAAATACCCTCCCCTCCCCTGGAAGTAGTGTGAATGTAGCCTAGAACTCAAAACCGACGAAAGATGATACCGATGAATACCCTTATACACAGTATGGCACGCTGCGCTACCAACTGACTCTTTTAATAGCGCCACCAGCCAGTTTAATTCATGGCAAATGCTTCAATTTTTTTCCCCAAAGGAGGAAGGCCTTTTATACATATTGTTTCAGTTCTAGTTTGCGTTAATTGGCCGTGGGCACAATTTCCAGTAATATTCCTCTGACCTTCCCCCAGAGATCGGAACAGATGGACAACCTTTGCAGGAAACATTTATAGTTTTCAGAAAGACAATGGAGCCAAGATAACATCGCTAAATCATAGTTTTTCAGTTTTAGTAGTTTCTATCTTCATTACTAATTCTAGTGTGAACTTGTAAAATCTTTTGTTTCCTTGTTTGACCGTTTTCTCGAAAAGGATTTGGTGAGAAACTTGTCATGCGATCAATATTGAAGAAAGTAAAGTTTCACTTATCTAACAGTAAGAAAGCATATGACTTAAGGTGGAAAAGCCTACCCAAAGAATTCGAATTATATTTTCCAAAAACATTTCTGAATAAGCACTGTCGCGTCACATATAAACAGCATTAGAATCGACCAAAAGCCTGTGGCACACACCTTTCAACAGCCAAATCCCTGTATAAACTCTTTTACCGGCTGTGAATAGCTCTAGCTATGAGAACAAATATAAAGCGTCCATAAACTAATTAGCGTAAATTTACAAGTTTGAAATATCTCCTGTTACTAACAAGTTTTCATGTCAGTATCTTCTGTTTAAAAAAAATGGAGGAATAATTATAATAGGTAAGAACTGTTTTTAAACATTTTATTTTTTATAGCCATTTTAACTTTCAAACGTATGTTACATAAACAGATCTATATTTATCCATCTATCTATCTACCTAGCTCCTATCTGCCTGTCTATCGATCTGTTTCTCTGTCTGTCTGTGTTTATCTGTTTGTCTGTCTGTCTGTCTGTCTGTTTGTTTCTCTGTCTATATCTATATGTGTGCATATTCAAAATTAATGAGCTTTATTTACGTTTTATTGATGACTACATTGTTGCTTTATGTCCCCATCTATATATTATATGTTTTGGCAAGAGCTCCGTGCAAATTAAGAGCATTAAACGGACATATAATTTAACTTTAAGTTTATTTGAGCAAGCTATGTAAAAATTTAGCGATTCTAAGCAGATTAGCTTAAACTCGTGTCAGATTTAGAAAATTAACTAATTTAGTTCAACCCGTACATGAGTTATTTGACAAAATATTTCAGCTGGATACCGAAAATGATTGAAAGTCGTGCAACATACCCAACGATTATAAATAAAATTAAGGAGAACGTTCTTTTGACATATGCTTGATTATTTTTCTGATAACATTCATGATAACAGTATTGGGAAAAGGGAATTTGCTTTTAATTGGTAATAATTGAAGTTCGAATTGTTTTGGAAATATCATAATTAATGAGGTTTATCTCCAATTTCCTGACCAAAATATTGCTTTCTGTTCAGATTTTTAAAATATATCTTCCAATTCTATTGAAAACTGTGCTATAAATGAATAATCTAAATTTGGATACTTTCTTCTTTTCACAGCAAGTTGTTATATTTTTGTCAGAGTATGGTTCAATTTGCGTCCGACTAGCTGTTCGTACATCTTTACATTTATATTTATAATTATACATAAAACAAAATATTTGCCACACATATTATTTTTGAAAAATCATCTGCTAAGTTTTAAGGTTTGGATATTTCTTAACTTCTGTTTCGACAACCGTGAACATTTTTGAAATTGTTTTCCTATTTTAACTAAAACAGAACAATATATAGTAGCGTTTAAATCCATTGAACCACACAACGCAATGATTGCCATTGCAATGCCATTGTGACTGGGACAGCGACAGGGACAGGGACAGCGACGACGACGACGACGACGACGACGACGACGACAACGACAACGATAACGACAACGACATCGACAACGACAACGACAACGACGACGACAACGACGACGACAACGACAACGACGACGACAACGACGACGATGACAACGACAACGACGACGACAACGACAACAACGACGACAACGACGACGATGACGACGACAACGACGACGACAACGACAACGACCACGACGACAACGACCACAACAACAACAACGACAACAACAACGACGACGACAACAACGACAACGACGACGACAATGACGACGACGACAACGATAATGATAATCATAATGATTACGATAGTTGTGACGGTCAGGAACGATATGATAGTTAAATGAAATTAAATTTAAATTACACTGATTACAGCTTTGTTGCTTCACTGAAGGTTTTGGTCGCTTGGGAATAACTTAAAATAGCGCCGTCAGTTGTAACTTGTCTTAGCTAGTTGTTGCTCTCTTGACGCTAGTAATGATAATGGTCTTAAGTCCGAATTGTTTGGACAAGCCCGCTGGCCTAAAATCTTTGCAAGACGAACATAACTGAGATCAGCCCCCCCCCCCACGCCTCCCCCTTCTCCTCAGAAACACACACACACATAATTCGAGTTCTTAGTGCCTATGCCCCTGGGCCTGTGTGTATGTTATAGCACTGAATATAGCAATTGAAACACGCTCTTCTACAGAGGCATCGAATGTTTTTATCCAGGTTGCAGAAAGGAGAGCTACAGAGAGAAAAGTGCAAGCGAGAGTCTCTGTCTGTCTTTCTCTCAGTTTCTTTGTGTTTGGCTATCAATCCACCGATTTAACTATCTGTCTGTCAGTCTGTTTAACTGTCTGTCTGTCTGTCTGTTTGTTTAACTATCTGTCTGTCTGTTTAACTATCTGTCTGTCTCTCTGTCTGTTTGTTTAACTATCTGTCTGTCTCTCTGTCTGTTTGTTTAACTATCTGTCTGTCTGTCTGTCTGTCTGTTTAACTATCTTGTCTGTCTGTTTAACTGTCTGTCTGTCTGTGCTTCCAAGTGCCAGATAGCTCTCATGCTGTCCAGCCGCGTACATAAAATATCGGCGGCATTCGATTTCCTTTTTTACCAACGATATCCCTCTGTGAGCCTGCATGAAGCCACAGCGAAACCCTCAATGACATGCATTTCCTCCAACAAGTCGGTATCTTTGCCTTCCTTATGGCGCAGCTCTAGCTTAAAGGAGCCGCTATAATTAGCGATGGCTGTAGCCGTTCGCCTGTTTGAACCCCTATCCTCAAGGCTGAGTAAAAGACACTACATAAAATCAGAAACTGGAACGAATGAACTGACATATCGTTGTCAGCATGGACCTCATAATATTCGGCTTTGGCAGGAACTTGGATGGAAAAGGTAAAAGGCTATACCAACAGGACAACGAGAACATTTTCGAGTCTTTGAAACCATGCTTCATGCGCCTTTTTGAAATTTGTTCAATATGACAGATGGAATCTATCTCATAAAAAAGAGGTAACACAAGCTAGTGGTGGCGAATTATTCAACTCAGAAAGTAAAACCTATCTTATTAAAATTATGTTTATAATATCGACATCGGCGGAACATTTTATATTAATTTAATTCATTGTTTCTTGTTTTTCATTAGTTCATAATCAAAACCGTCACTTTTCAGTCTATTCTCTGTCTATTAAACGGTTTTTATTTCTTGTTGTGGATATTTGATATTCTCTCGGTTTTTTGTTTGCGTTTTTTTTCGATTTGGTATGCAATAACGTTTAGCGGCATGGTGTTTCACACGACCGCCTAGTCACTCATCTGCTAACACAGATTGTCGGCAGTGCGAGCAACTACTATCTGACAACTTTATCAGCAGGCAGAAAAAGACATTTTAATTTGTTTATTAGGGTTGGAATAATGAACGTCCACTTCTGACCAACCTAAATGGCCGGATCTGCTGTTTGTGTGTTAAGCCACAAAAACGTTTTATAGTTAGCTTTTCGGCTCCATCAACCAACAATTGTTCACAGCAAAACTGAGGAACGTACTGTATTTAATAAAGGTTTGATTTCGTCCAAGTCTATGAAGTTACAGTTTCTATATAATATTTTCATTACATGCTGTATTCAATCTATCATTTTTTTCTTCACGCCTACAAGGAAGAGTGCGTGTTTTTGTAATCAATGTCCCAAGTCATCTTAATTAAACTCGATTCAATATTCGAGCTCAGAAAATGTGATATCTGTAGATACGTTGACTAATTGCTCGATTTTCTAGTAATGGATTTTGGCGGAAATCGCCGCTAAGCGTATTGAGGTTTACGCAGAAAAGTGCTAAATGTATGATAACAGATAGCGATCTTATAGTCATGTCACTTTAGCAACAAACATTGAAATGAATTTCCTCAGAATAAAAACCTCAAGAAAAGATTGCAAGATATTATTATGATTTAAACCCGGTTCGCATATGTGCGTTGTGTATCAAATATTACAAAAAGGTTTTCAACAAAAAGCAAGGCAATAAATTGTAAATCGATTATGCAGATACAAGCTTGCAATGATATTTACACAAACTTGATTAAAATTGGTAAAACCCAAGCAGACGAGATGAAAATATCAGTGTAAACTGCAGTAATAACATGTACACGTGCTTTTTCAATTACGTGAACCAATCCGCCACTTTTCTGTCTCCAGCTTGTATCTCATGCTGCCATTTCATTTTGAATTAGTGTAAAAGCTTTATTTTTTTCCATTAAAAAGAACTTGGGCTCACATCAATCTTATGTTTTGTATAGACAATTATCAGAGCACCCCGCCGCGTTCGGCTAACACTTTTTATTAAAATATCCCGACACAGATAACGTAAAAGCCATGCTGCTTTAGACGTGTTTCGCTTTCTGACGCTCCCAAGTCTCTAGTTTTGCCATCGATCACACAGCGAGAGTTCCTTGCTAGTTTATTCGTATTATTTCTACGCTAACGAAAAAAACTACACATAGGAAAGTAAGCTTGTCAGAAATTGTGCAAAGCTCACCAAAAGACCAATGGCAGAGCGTTGTCTAATGAGAAATGTACACAGAATTACTGCCCAGATGCATTTCTAATTAATTATTAGCCGCTAGTTAATTAGACGGGTACCCCGTCGTCATTTTGCTCTTTGGCTGTGGTTACTGGTTTTCTCCCAACGTGGAAAATATTGCAATAACAAGCTTGCTAGTAGTTTGTGTTCTGCACGCATGTTACAATCATTAAAGATATTACGGACGAAAGTAACGAATTTCGAGCGGCTATACCACGCGTGACTGGTCATAAGTTGATGTACTTCAATCAAGTTTCATCAAGAGAACTCACTGGGGCAGTTTATCTTTATACCAGTAAACGGATATTATAAACCCAGTCCCACTAGATGTTTGAAATTTGTTATCGATGACGTTGTTTTTATACTGTTATTGGTTCCTTCAAAACCATTTCACACCAAACCTCCTAATAAAGGATCTTGTCTTGGTAAAACACTGCTTTTCCCATTTTACAGTTTTAATATATAATATATGTTCAATTCCATTTAAGGTTGAAGTATACTGTATAGCAGGCAGCAAAGACACCCAAATATATATAATTATAAACTACAAGATACTATAAATCACTATAATCCTCTATATATCGCTATATATGGTTACCGATATACCTTGATCCATTTTGTTTGTCACCGGCTGAACCAAATGGATGCCTTCCAATGCCTTTTTGTATTCCTGAACTCGCCTCGCCTGTGTTTTCTATTGCAGTGTCTCCACGTCTGGCATCTGAGACAGCCTCAGATTTCTATTAGAAATTAAACACAGAAGAAATATAACCTCCACATCAAACCAACGAATTGTCCAACGAAGATGAGCGTACGGCTAGAACATATCTTCAAAACAGGACAAAATATTACTGATTGAGAAGACACCTACCTATTGGCGATGATTAGACAGTTGTTGAACGCGTTGTGTCAAGGTTTACATACACAAGTCTAGTTATAGTTCATTGCCCGACGAGTGAGAAGACTTAATGACAGCCCGTACTACGTATGTACTTATGTTATCAAATTCGCTCTCACAAGGTGATTAGCATAACATTAATGAAATTTTATTAAATTGAATTCTATGTGCACTATTGATTAGGCGATGTTCCTCGCTTTCAAATAGCGTTTTAATTATTTAGCCGGATACTACCACAAGGCTGATGTAAATTGAAATTCGCCTAAGGAGATGTCCCCTAATTATCAAACTAAAAACAATTGTCTCGCATTTTCTGTTGCTGAAAATTAAATGGTTGTTCCTAACGCGTGTCGGTGAATGAAACTATTAATCCAATTTCTGATTGTAATTGCAGAGTAGACAAGACTAAAGGAAGAGATTCCATAGACTCTATGAATATGCCAAAGATAGAGCTATTATACTCCAGCCAAGATTGACAAGACTGTAAAGTGATAAAATGATAAAGTGAATATATTTTCTCCACTCTGTTACGTCACGTTTAATTACATCCCATTCTGTGATTTCAGTGTATAAATAACACTTTAGTCTCACCAGAACTAAATGGGAATATTCCAGGTTCTTTTGCACTCGTTTCATTAGAGCAACCACAGATCTATATGTAGATGGTGTCCCCTTTCACGATCAAAGACCACCCAGATAAGATCGACCAAAAGTATTAAAAAGCATACAAAAATACTTTCTAAAATCTTATTTGTCTTGTCACAGAAAATAAGACAAATCTCCACGATTACTCTATTCACTAGATAACTTAGTTTTAATTTATAGCAACTAATCCTTTCAATCATTTTCTTTTCAGATTTGAGTCGTTAATTACAACCAGTTCCAAACCATGCTTATGAAGCAAAATTAAAATTTCCTCGGTTAATATCAAGCTGCGAAATTTGTCAGCTATACTGCACTTCTAATTACAATTTCTCAAATGAATGAATATTTGTTTTGAAATGCTTTTTCTACGTTTCAATAGCAAGATATTTTGTGTCGTGTTTTATTCTCTATGTCCCAAAGAAACTACCATGATATTTTCCTAATGGTCTTCGAATTTCATTAACTTATGGGAATGAACATGCGCCTTTCTAATTTCGAGCTGAAAGTGTTCAATTTCGTCTTCAAAAACTGTCAAACTGCGATTAATTTTCTATAGGTCTTAAAAGCCTTTTTGTCTTAATTTGGCTGGATTTGTGAACAATTTTAATTTGACCCAAATGAAAAGTTTCTATTAGTGTCACCATATTGAAAGCTGCACTGCTATAAAAACATTCATCAGTAATATCATAAAGGGTCAGCTTTGAATGTGATAATCTTCAAAAGTAGCTAAATTAGTAAATTCATGTACTTTATATAATAACAAACATTGAACTAACTTTCGAAAAACCAACTCAAGCTCAAATCTTCCACCGCACTTCCAAAAAAAAACCATGATCTCAGTATTTTACGTCATACGTTGATCCTTACACAGAATTTTGTGCCTGGTCTTCACTGGTGAAATAAGCACAAGAATAATCAATTACGCATGCGTAGAGGCAACATTAAAGGTACACGTGAGGTGTCGCATGTTGCCACTGGTAAAATACGAACTCGTGCTTGTGCTTGTGTTTGTTTCATTCCTGTCCTCAATGGTGAAATAGTGAAATAAGCATGGACATATGTGAAATAAGCACAGTAAAACGTTTTCTTGTGCTTGTGCTTGTGCTTGTGCTTGTGCTTGTGCTTGTGCTTGTGCTTGTGCTTGTGCTTGTGCTTGTGCTTGT
>JANVCJ010079854.1:0-11413 GCA_026413505.1 Epizoanthus ramosus | reverse complement strand
GAATCGCTGCACTTGATAAAATTAGGGAGGTCATTCCAAAGTTTTGGTGAGGCCACTGAAAAGGACCTGTCACCATATGTCACCATATGTCTTCGTTTTAGTTCCAACAGATTGGTTAGTTGTATTTTTCATAGCACATGGCAGAAAATGTCTGCTACTTTCTCGTTCTTTCGAAAACGGATGGCTACAAGCTCATATGTCCTACATGGAAATAGTTGCATATGCACGTGTTACTCTATGCAATTATAACGTTCAAAGATTCAAGGATTTGGCTGCTGTGATCAATAAGTTCTCAGAGAAACAAGGGAACTGGTAACCCTAGCTATGTTTGGGGAAAAGAATCACTCATTTATATGTACCTACACGGTGAGACCTACCCTCTACTACTGATAGCACACACTTGAGAATACTGACGGTCATAACAACAAGATCATCCTCTTCTCTCTTCTTGTCATTGTACATGTCTGTAAGAAGAACAGTCACAAAGTCACTAAACTGAAAGTGTAGACCTGTATATCGTATTAGAAGCAATTTACCTTGATCTATTAGAAATGCACAAATTTGATTGGTTCTTTGATTGCACGCGGTTTTAAGTATGCACAATTAATTTTGTTTTTTTTAAATAGAATATATATTTTTATCATCATAACTTTTGTGCGAACAAAACATGGCAAATTTCTACTAAAACGATTATACAACTCAAGTTCGTTGTACAACTGTTAAATAGTGAACTAGTACAATGAATATTATCTTTAATTACTGTTGTGACTAACGTAATTAATGCAACTTATAAAATAAACTAGATAATTATATACTTGCAGCATATATCGTTTGATTTGTTTTGAGACTGTTTACCAACTACAGAAATAGTTACAGAGATAGGAAGGGGAGGGGAGGGGTTAGTCAAGCTGCTGTATTGAGAGTGTATACATGGGTAATGTGTGTGGGGGAGGGGAGGGGGTCAAACTTGATTGCGTAAAATAGAATGATCGTGAGCTATCATGATTGCACATCGGGCAGAGTGCGAATACGATATAGGAGGGTTTGTGGCTTCTTAATATATCAAGTTATTATGCAGATAAATACTGAAAAGATTTTGTTGAATGTAAACTTCTCACTGGTTATTCTTAGCAATGACTGCAAACATACACGTACACGTACACGTACACGTACACGCATATGCATATGCACACGTACACAGACACACACATACACACACTTCTAGGATACGAGATCATCATCACCAACCTTAACTTTTCACTGTGCTCCTCTTTGGCTCTACATGTATACCTTATTACATACAACGTGTGATTGTACGACTGTATTGGTACAATTATAGCTACATTAAACCATAGTTATTGGTAGGAACTGGTTATGAAAGTCGATGAGTTCTTTCTTATATGTTTTTGTTCTCTATATCCTTTTTTGCTGGCCTTGAGAATGAACAAAACACAAAAGGTTTTGAAATGCAAATAAACGACTAACCAATAGAAACACCTGGGCTCACACCTAAAACAAAACAATGTGCACTGTCACGGTTCGTTCATCCTAAAACAAAGCAGCTTTGTTGGTCGCTTTTGAATTTTGCAAAGCTTCGTAACTAGTTAGTTCTAACAACTATGATTAAACCCACCTTCAAAACTTCCATGCATGTTCCAGCAGCTTATGCAAGACACACTTTGCAAGTGTTCTATGGGTACATACAGCTTAGAATATGTCTAAACCTTGTTTATGGTCTATTGGGGTTGCCTGCGGATACTCTACTACCCACCTTTACACAAGTTCCTTGCATGTTCCAGCAACTCAGGCAGGACACATTTTACCAGTGTTCTGTGAGTACACACAGCTGAAAGTATGTCTAATACTTGTTTATGGTCTATATGGGTTGCCTGTGCCACATCTGCTTCTACATCCATAGCCGAACCATCCTCTGCAATAAGCAAAGTTGGAGAAACAAAGTACGGTTTAATTATATATTTTTATGCCTTTTCTTTCATTTGGAAGAAGACAATTCCTGCCTTTTCACTGACGAAATAGCATTTTTCACCAATATGTACAACAAGTAAATTCCAAATACTTTGCACCTGTCAATCGAAAGACTTCTTTCTAACGAAAAGGTCACCACAGATAAATCAAATTAAATGTATGCCAGGCCTGAAAATAAAACTTGCCGACTTTTCACTGACTTGAGCAAAATATAAAATTCGCTGAAAACATTCTCTGATTGTTATAACACCATCTCTTACACATACGAGCTGGTATACATAGTCCCAAATCCCTAGCATACCCTCAGTCTAATCTCCCTCTGGGTGAAGATTCTTATGAGTGTAAGTCCCGAGCATACCCTCAGTCCCAAGCATATCCTCATTCCCAAGCATACCCTCAGTCCCAAGTATACCCTCAGTCCCAAGTATACCCTCAGTCCCAAGCATACCCTCAGTCCCGAGCATACCTTCAGTTCCAAGCATACCCTCATTCCCAAGCATACCTTCAGTTCCAAGCATACTCTCATTCCCAAGTATACCCTCATTCCCAAGCATACCCTCAGTCCCAAGTATACCCTCAGTCCCAAGTATACCCTCAGTCCCAAGTATACCCTCAGTCCCAAGTATACCCTCATTCCCAAGCATACCCTCATTCCCAAGCATACCCTCAGTTCCAAGCATACCCTCAGTCCCAAGTATACCCTCAGTCCCATGCATAACTCAGTCCCAAGTATACCCTCAGTCCCAAGTATACCCTCAGTCCCAAGCATACCCTCAGTCCCGAGAATACCCTCAGTCCCAAGCATACCCTCAGTCTCAAGTATACCCTCAGTCCCAAGTATACCCTCAGTCCCAAGCATACCCTCAGTCCCGAGAATACCCTCAGTCCCAAGTATAACCTCAGTCCCAAGCATAGCCTCAGTCCCAAGCATATCCTCAGTCCCAAGCATACCCTCAGTCCCATTCCTAATACATTCAGTGCATTAGGCTACAGAAACAGTATTAGTTTGGCTGGCTATTTGTCTATTGATCGACCTATGTACATTCACACATCCTCCTACCAGACTTGCTATTACCATCCGTCCATCCATCTGTCCCTTTCCTACCTCCTATGCTTCCACTCATCCTTCCTTCCATCCATACATCAATTCATTCATTCATTCACATTCATTCATTCATTCATTCATTTATTAATTTATTTATTTATTCATTTATCCATCCATCTGTAGATCTATCACTTATCCACTCTCCGACTATTCTACCCAACTACCGATCAATCCATCCATCCATCCATCCATCCATCCATCCATCCACCTGTCCATCATTGTGACGATTCATGAAATAAACATTATTATTATTGTTATTATCATCCACCCACCCACCCATAAACCATCCCTACCTGATTTCCCCTATCGATCTTACCCTTCATCCACTCATCTAATTGTCATCGATCGATTATTCACTCACCTGTTTTTAGCCAGTGAAAAAGTACAGGCAAAACTGCATTTTGGATATCTTCAGGATAATCACAAGCCAAGAATGCCAGACTGATGGTGCTCTCTTGTCTGGGAAAAATGCAAACCAAAAATGAAATCCTGGCTACAAAACACTCCTACAACTAACATCCTAACAAGCCTACATGTGACCGAGCTTTCCTACATGGACCGAGCTTTCTCAGTTACAAGCCCCATTCTGTGGAACTTGTTTATATTTACAACTACACCCTTACACTTTCAAATAGGTATTTAAGGGGTGGACCATTCAGTATCATGAGGGGGAGGGGGTAATGGCGAATTATTCCATTGCAACTTTTTTGTACAATTTTTTCTCTCTTTCCCCTTTCTCGTTTTTTATAACTTTTGTACAATGCAATTATTTGTGCATTTTAGCTTTAGTAATCTGCCACTCTCCCTGCCACAAAATTGAATGGTCAACAATTAAACGATGGCACTTCTTTTTACTCAAGCATACTGTTAATTGGCTTTATACTTGTTATTTTTCAACTGATAAAGTTAAGGTAGCTCCCAAATGTTTTTCATTTTTCTATGTCACTGAACTTTATTAAAGGCATACTTATATTTCATGGCAGATTGCTGTCAGTTGTTGGTAACTTGTGTTATAACAACTCGTCAGTTTCTTGACCCTTGTACACTTACCACAATTTCTGTTTCCATGGCAATGTTACAGGGCTCAAATACCACTGGTTTTTGGCATTCAACTGCATTTTATGCAAAAACGAGTCTGATGACCCCCCTTTTTATGGTGTTAAAATTGTTGATATAACAGGTAGAACATTTGAGGGAATTAAAAAAAAATTCTGTGAATCCGTATTAGCGTCACCGTATTTCTCTGAAATTTTATGGTGGTGCCAAAACCGATTCACAGAATTTGTAAAAATTTCCTTAAATGTTCTACTAAACACTAAACTCGTTTTTTCATAAAATGCAGTTCAATACTAAAAACCGGTTGTATTTGAGACCCTGTAACATTGCCATGGAAACAGAAATTGCGGTGGTAATACATGGGTCCACAAGTTGAAGTGTTATTGAAACACCAGTTACCAACTGGGTAGCAATCTGTCATAACCTATTTATAAGTTCAGTGACGCACGAAAATGGAAAACATGTGGGAGCCACCTTAACTCATTTCAAAATTAATTGTAAATATTTCAAATCCATGTTCACCCATATTTCAACTGTATCAGAAATTGCAAAACTAGGGATGCAGAACTTTACTGATGAAACATACAATTATCCTACCTCACAGTTCTATCTTTATCTTGCAGTACAAGTTTGGAAAGGTGATCAACAAACATCGAGATCTGTTAAAAGAACAAGAATGAAAGCATTCTTTTAAGAATGTTTAAAAACATTAGGCACTCTCCTGCTGTAACCCCTCATCCCGTACCCCTCCCCCTGTACCCCTCGTCCTGTACCCTCATACTGTACCCCTCATCCTGAACCCCTCCTGCTGTACCCCTCATCCTGTACCCATCCCCCTCTATCCATCACCTTGAACTCCTTCCCCTGTACCCCTCATCCTGAACCCCTCCCCCTGTACCCATCATCTTGAACTCCTCCCCCTGTACCCCTCATTCTTGCCAGCCCACCCCCTTGCATAAATAATGAATTGTCTCTTAATAGCCTTTGATTAAATTTCAATTGAATTTGTCAGAATAATCAAGACATGCTTAGCAATGTGGCATCAGTCTAAAAATGCATATCAAGTCCTGGCAGAGTCTGGCTTTATACAGTTGCCATCACAACGACTTCTACAATACCATAAAGGAAAAATAAAACAGGTACATTGTACAAGTAATCCAATATGTGTTATTTGATTTGATATGTTATTACCATAATTACCGGTTTCTCATCTGTCCCCCACCCTCAAGATATAGATCTTTATTATATATGAATAAGCCCCAAATCTCTAGTACTTAATTGGGTGTGTGGGTCAGGGGGACAGTATAATTTGTCACATACATGCAGGTTTTGTAATAATAATAGTATGAATTTTAAAATTTCTTCTTTGATTTACTATCACAGCTTTAAAGCAAATAATAATGCCAAGAAACATTTTGGCTAATTGCTATATCTAGACAGTACTTATACTCACATATGAAATTTGTATTCATTTTGTCAATTATTTTTATAAACCCATTAATATTTATTATTACAAAAATAAATATTTGCTAGTGCATTGAATACAATATATTTGGTGCAGTGCAGAAAATATAAGTGAAACATACTATTAAGTTATTCCAAGTATATATTCTCAATCACCAACTTTATTAACATAATAATATAATATAAAATTTATAAATATTTTTGACAGAGACCAGGCACAAACAAAGAGATGCTAACAGCAATGAAGAAATTTGCTATGGAACAAAGTCTTCCTCCTTCTGGGTACTGTGGCTGTATTCTATTTGATGAAATGTCAATTCAGGTAATAATTAATTAATTATTGAAATTACAAAATCAGAGCAGTAATTGATAGAGTACAGAATGGGATATGTTAATTAGCCTGTGCCTGTTGATTTTATCTTCTCAATATAAATCTTATTTGTTTTATTAATTAATGTGGATATAAAATACCTGAGTAGAAAATATTTTCCCTGGGTGCCAGATGCATGGTACATTTATTTAATTGTTGCAGTCCCTTTCTAGAGTGGATCCAGGCAGTGGTTCACAAATTCAATAGGAACTATTAAACCCCAGAAATAATGCAGAAATCAAAAAATTAAAATAAATTAAAATACATATATATATATCTGATACCTAGTTATATTATATGAAACTCTATAAGGAATACTTCATTGTACCACAGGATGATGTCCAGTTGCGTAGGTGTGGAGAATCGTTTGAGCTTGTTGGAGTGGTGAACCTGGGTCAGATATATGAAGACATTGCAGCTCTCCAAACTGGTATGTTTTAATTAAAATTAAGCTTAATAGACAATAGCTCATTTAGGAATTAATCTTCCATTCTGGTAAACAGTATTGAAGTCTTGGGTTGATGCAAGAAAAGCAACAAATACTAATGTATAAGAATTTGAACCAAGCCTGAAATTAAATGTTATTATTTGCAGGAAAGTACTGAAGCATAACTCTGAACTATGGTGTAAAATATACAGTACATTAATTCTACATCCTGTCAGTGTATACATGTGGGTAAACAGTATGGTTTGCATGTAATTTTTGATGCATATCAAATAAAGTAATTTGATGCACTAATTATTATGTCTAAACCTAGTTTAAATTATTCCTTTTGCAGGTGAAGACAAAGCCCAAATTGCCACCCACATTCTACAGTTTATGTTTCTTGGGTCGACTGGATTCAAATTTCCATGTGCCTATTTCCCAACAACCGAGATTGACGCAGTAACACTATACCATAAATTTTGGGACATAGTCTTGGACCTGTCAGAGTATGGGTTTAGTGTACTGATGTCGATTTGCGATGGTGCTGAGGGCAACCGGTCTTTTATCAAAATGCATTTTAAGGGGTTGGATCCCATAGAACAGAAATTCACCACAACCAACATGTACAGTGGGGAGCCTATGACATTCATGGTTGACCCATCAGTAAGTGCTCCATTACTACTCATTTTGATAACCTTGACTCCACTCCATTCCCCCAGGTTTGGTTCCAGTTGTCCTTAGTGTATACTTAGAATTATAACTTAGGTAGTACCCTGGGTATGTATATTATATAGATATATTTAACAATTATTCCCTGAAGTGGCACACACTCGCACATGGTCATGTATTGTCTTTCAATCAACTATGCCCGAAAATGAACATTAAAATAAGTGCCTGCCTTCGAACAAGCGCCCCCTTCCAAAGCCCATTATTAATAAGTGCCTGGGAGGAAATATGGTATTTTGATCATATAGTTTCAAGTGTTCCTTCCCTATGGTACAGCTCTGAGCTCTGGCAAGTGGCCATTGCCAATTCCCCAGTGTACATGTATGCATGTATAACACATTTACCAGTATGTAATATTTTAATTTATGATCAGATCGATGTATACCAAGTTTAACAATATAACATTTTAATTATCAGCAACATTTTTTAGGATATAAATTTATCAATTTTGATAAACATTAAAATACAATATGCAATCTCTATTATGAAAATTTTGCTAATAACCAGTTGCTTAATCAAATTTATATTTACATGTAAAATATTATAATGCACTGTCTATACCCCAGCTAAAGCATTTAAAATATCTACTGTAAATGTACTTTTTCTATTTTCAGCACAACTTCAAGAAGCTCAGAAATAATATTCTGAAAAGCACTACTGGAAAGTCTCCGAGACACTTTCAGCTTGATGGGTCAAACATACTCTGGTCACATCTCAAGGATGCATACATGTACGATGTGGATAACAACCCATTTCAGACATTCAAGTACCTAACCCCAGAACACTTTGACCCTGGAAGTACTGCAAAGATGAGGAATTATCTTGCAGATGATGTCCTGGGAAACAAGATGCTTGAAGTTGTTAGGGTATGCTATCAAATGACAGTCTTGTTTTAATTTTATTACTAGCGGTTACACTAAGCCCATTATCCTGATGGTACTCACTCCAAAGCTGGGTAGGAATGTGCCACAGAACATTACATTTCAACCCCCATTATTTGCATGAAATGATAGCCCATTCTAGAATAAAACCTTCAAAATGCGTACCCCATTTGGCAGGACATACCTGTGTCTATGTAAAAGTAGAGGAGTACCACCCCCCCTGGCCATCACTAAACTACATGAAAATTTCGAGGTCCAAAATTCTTCGGAAACCCCCACCCCCATACTTTTAAAGGTTAATGTAATATAAAACATGAATGAAGAAGCATACATTACCATATTATTATTATTATTACACAGCCTTGAATAATAATAATTTAAAAACATTTTCAACAATCAACAGAACTACAAGAATCATCTTTCATCCAAGGCAAAGGAGCCAGTGACCTTCCTCAACAAGACCATGGAATTCTTGGGCACTTCAAGCACCTTGCTGAAAAACTTTAAAAGCAGAGCCCCGTACAGGTACTCCAGACATATACTTGGATTCTATAAATTATTGGTTCATACAAATTATTACAATTATAAACAATACTGTACATTTCACCTTTCTAGTGTGACTAAAAACTTGTGAATTAATGCTTATGTATTTTAAGTTTATTGTTTTTTTAGCCCAATCAGTTAAAAGGTCACAATTTGATGTTATGGAGTACAAGCCTGCCAACTGATGTGATTTGTGATCATGATATCATCATTGATTTGATTGGAAACACATTTCAGGAATAATTATATGTAAAGTATTCTTATTTTTCGTAGTCGCCCTGTAACTAGTCTGTCATTAACTATTATCAGGACTCTTGATTGACTGGTTTGTGAACCACAAACTATGCACTCCAGAAACGTTTTGACATTTAAAAAGTAATTCTAGCATTGGTTTGGAATGTCATACCAGTTGTAATACCAACACTTTACATCTGCTGGTCATATTTTAAGGTCTCTTGATGATGAACGGTTGCTGGAAAACAGTGGGTGTCTCCAGTGGTTACAAAAGTGGAAAGCACAAGTTGAATCATTGACTGAGATGCGACCAGTGGAAAGAAACAAACGGTTCCTATCTGACAAGACATACTTTGACATCTCCTCAATGATCCTTGGATTTGAAGTGTATTGTGCCTCGATGTTTGCAAAGTATCCTGGTTGCGATGTTAAAGCATCAATGACAAACCAAGATCCACTGGAGAACTTCTTTGGGAATCAGCGTGCTCAAAATGGTCAGGCCGACAACCCCACAGTTCTTCAAACAGGTAAAGGATTTTTTTAAAAACTACATGTATCAGGGCTGTCCCTATATTAATAATAGCCAGCAGCAAGCAAAAATAACTATTTACTTCAATCAGTTGTATATATGACTATTTCCGTGCCTAATTTTTATGCTTCTAATAAAGTTAAGTATGTTTTCTTGTAAATCTCTAAATTTTTGAAAATTAACTGGCTACTTTAGAAAGTAGGGTCAACCCTGTGTAACTATACCATTGATATTGATTTTAGAAGCTTGTCGCCTAAAATAGTGGAGTTATAACATTCGTTATTAGCAGCTGGCATCATGTATATGTACATGCCTAGCTAATATATAATTTTATATACATTTATGCATATATATATATATATATATAGCTAGGCATGTACATATACATGATCCCAACTGCTAATAATGAATTTCTTATATCAAGTCTATAGTGGATATGACTAATAAGAAAGTACACTAAATATTCAGTTGTTACACTTATTAATTGTTCCAATTTTCAGAGCATGCAACTCCAGCAATTGTGCAAATGCAGCAATACAAAACACAGAAAGGAAACTGTTCTTCTCGTTTGGAAAAGGCATCTGTTATGAGAGTCTAAAGAGTCTGAAGAAGTAATTGATGAACCCAATCATCAGGAAGTACCTGCTTGATTTTCCCTATCTTGTGTTGCAAGATCTGCAATCAACTTTGGGCATGTAGGTTTGGTTCTGTAGGTCTTTCTGTGACCAGGTTGTCCGCAGTAGCTGCACAAACGTTTCTGTTTGTTTACATCTGAAAAGTAGATGGAAAGAGCAGAATTAACAATGATGCATAATATGTTATGAATTTAAGGTCAAATGTATATAACTTATTGTATTTCTTGTTTTACGAGACTGGAGGGAGCGAAACATAAATATCACAAACGTTTTAGTTAATATAATGTACAAACAAAATTCAAAGTTAGCTACTAGCAGCTACAATGCACATACAGGTACATCACTTTTTATTTTCACATGTGAAATATCACTTTTATCCCATACGTAAAACCTAGTAATTTATGGCTTAGTGAAGCATAATTATTGTTATAATGCATGTGCAATTCTCTGGAGGAGAAAGATAAAGTACATACTTGCATGCATATAATACATATTTTTGCCTTGGAACAGCTAACTAAATCACAATTATTATAAATATTAGTCTGCAGTTTGGAAGAGGGTGAATAAATTTTACATTTTGAATTTGGGATAGGATAGGGTATCGAAATTCAAATAGATTATGGTCTTCCACCTGTAAAGCTGATAACAACTGTTGACATTTGGCAGTTAATATGTGATTCCTAATGAATAAAACAACTTACTAACCAGCACGCATATGGTTAGGCAATAATGATGGTTGCAATCCTGTCTGTTGGGTAGCAGCATTGTTGTCACTGCGGTGTTCTGTTGTTTGAAGATCTGTGATCACAGCAGATGCATCACTCTGATTCTCTGGCCCTTGCAGTTGTCTCGACCTCTTTTGACTGTTACCTGATTTCTTTATCATTTGCAAATTGGAAGCAGTTAACTTGTCTGGGAATGGCATCACATCACCTGATGTTTTCAATTTCTCAACAAATAATTTGCATTGATCATCCTTATTGTTCTTGTTATATTTGATGCCATATGCTTCAAATATGAATCTTAATTCACTGTGGGTGAAGTGGTGGAACACCTCTGATCCTTTGTAAGCTTGGGCCTTCAGGCAATGGTGGCTGAAAGACTTGGGTAAGGGGTCACCAATTAAACCATCAACAGAAGGCATCCCTTGTGGGACTTTCTTTTTTGACATTCCAGATTTGGACCCACTAAGACCTTGGCGAAGAGCCGATTTCTTTTTCAGCTTTTCATTACGTTTCACCTTTCTTACAAATTCAGCGCTGTATGCATTCGAGAATCTGTGGAGCAGCCTATGATGAATCTTTTTGCCAATTCCTTCCAAGACTGTCGATTCTATAGCTTCTGCTTTTTCGAGACCTAAAATAATAATATAATGGCATATACCGTATTTTCCGGTGTATAAGTCGACACTTTTAGACTTAAAAATTGACCTCAAAAATCGACCTCGACTTATACAC
>JANVCJ010079843.1:0-11414 GCA_026413505.1 Epizoanthus ramosus | reverse complement strand
GGGGGGGGCCCCCCAATCTTTAATTTCCTTATTATAAATGGTAACAAAGCCATAATTGGTAGATTAGTTAATTAGTCCATGATGTACATGTTGGCAATTAGCAAATTCAATTATGACGTCACAAAGACCCCATCTTGTTTTTCATGGCGGCCATCTTGGATTCTTGATGACGTCAGAATTTTGCATTAATTGATTTGAGAATTGAAACCTTGAGTTGACTATCTATTTGACTATCTGTCATACCCATGCAACAACTGCGGGTGGAATAACCGTAGTGAAATAAGATCTCGTTTTAACCGAGTTTGAAGTCTGTACCGTTAGTTATGGACCAAATATTTTTCTCCTCAGTGGGAAAGAAAACGAGATATCTTACGATACCGAGGTGAATAAGAGAATTATTCCATGGCCGAGAGATATCATTCCCTATGATCTCAAATTGCCCAATCACAGCGTGCGAAACTATTCAATCAAATAATAACTGTTTGTAAACCAAGTCTACTGCTTTCAATTACAGAAACAGCTCTTAATCTCTAAATAGTTTCTAAAATTGCCTGAGAAAACGATCAGAACTGGTCACGTACTGAACTATCACTTGCTAACCAATCAAGAACTAGAAATGTAACAACCAGAGCTTTCTATACAACATATCACAGAGACTTGTACTCGCCTCAGCGTCTGATTTCTGGAAGCTGTTTAGGAAATCTTCATAGGCGATCAAACCGCCCTTCAGAACTTCGACTTGCTTTAGTAGAGCCTAAAATAAAACATGTACACACAAACACGTCAATCGTCCGAACCTCAATTCTCTTTACATGACTCGCTACATGTTTACAAAACTACTTGTGAAAATCTGGGGCTGTGTATCATTATATTACGCTTGCTGTAACACACAATCAATTTCTATTTTATCCTAACAATACTACTGACTGCTGATAATGTCGCCGTACATACTGAGCCGAAAATGATTTAAAATGTACTTATGATACTAACTTCGCCACAAAGCTTATCAGCAAGATGGAGGTCAGTGGTTGTCTCAAACGGCTTTCCGTTAGTCGGGTCTGTGCTGAGAGCACTGGCACTAACCATTGTTGATGAAATGGTCAAGGCGCGCGCGAGTATTTTTTCCGCCATAACTCACCAATGTCGCGCGCCGGAACGGAAGAACTGATATGAGCGGTTCTATCTCATTAGCAGGCCGGAACCAGTAACTGCCAGCATGAGCTGTCCAGGCCTGACACACACAAAGAACTCTTGGAACCTAGCTGTGTTACGAACAGTGTCAAAACTGCAGCCGGACTTCAAGGAGCTGCATTTTAAATACTTTTTGTTGTGTATTCTATTTCCTTGATAAAATGACCAACATATGGCAAAGAGAGTGTTTATATCAGAGGCTAAAGACGCTCATTCTAGCTTTCTCTTATTACTATTTTACGAAAGCAATATGAAACGGCTGTTTCTGTTGATATGCCGTGCTCCATGGTCTTTTTCATTGATAATCACAACTAGTACAAATAATCTTCAAACTGTGAACTGTATCAGAGCACGCATCATCTTAAAATTCGGGAACTCTAGCAGTCAGTCTTTGTGCTAAAATAAACTTCATTTACTAATAAACTGTTTACTGTGGGTGAACTCCACAATACCTGAAATTGTTTTGAGGACATCCAGAAACAAAAAGCATTGATAATTTGATGTAAATCCTGTTTCGTGATAAACCCAGTTCCATCTCGGTCAAATGCACTGAATGCCTGCAGGGGACAAAATATATAACAGCGTGTTTAGACTAAATAATTAAAATTAATGTCTTTGGGTTCTATAATGAGTTGATATATTAATACATTCCTTACCTCCCAACATCACTCATCGTCTTTAAAAGACGATGGTGTTGTCAGAAGGTAAGGGATGTCAAACACAGCACCTAGAACTAACGTGAAAACATACGATAAGAAAACGAGCCCTCCGTCCGTCCGTCCTTCCTTCTATCCGTAGGTCAATGCTAAGATAAACAAATAAATCGATAGACAAACAGCTATACTGACAGACAAACAGACAGACAGACAAACAGACAGACAACCAAAGAGTCAGTTTGACATCCAGACAACAGACAGATCGATAGATAGTGATACACAGATACTGATACATAGATAGACAGACAGTAAACCGGCAAACAAACAAACAAACAAATAAAAAAATGAACTGCCAGACAGACAGTCAACCAAAGAGTCAGTCTGATATCCAGAGAGACAGATAGATAGACAGTGATGCATAGTGATACACAAATTCGGATACATAGATAGGCAGACAGAAAACTGATAAACAAACAGATAGATAAACAGACAGACGGACAGACAGACAGACAGACAGACAGATAGATAGATACACATAGAGAGTGATACTAAAGAAGGACAGACAGACAGACAGTCAGACTGCAAACAGATGGACAGACAGATGGATAAACAGACAGCCAGACAAGCAAGCGAGACAGCTATCCAAAGCCGGTACGAAAGCCTGTGCTCACCTTTCTCACGTTCTCATAATTCTCGCTAATCTTGGTTCTCAGCCTCGCTATGGCGCGGTCAGGGGGGAGGTTCTCGTGGCTCTCAAATGCGACAGGCGTTGGCCTCCTGGTAGGCGTGTCAAGGCTCACGCGGCCATAGCCCGACTGCCGACTGTCTTGGAATGCACTCAGGAACTTCTCGTACGACAGTCTGCTCTTGCCTGACAGTCCGCACCTGAAGAACCAATCAGCTGCTAGTTGTAATTCTTGTAGACCCGGATGTTTATCAATATCTAACTTCTCCATACAACATCAACAGGAATATGAGAAATTAAGGGAAGGATCGCTGAATAATGAAACAGCTTTGTTTGTAGCTTTTATTAGAGCGGGGCATTTATTAACAAATACTTGCTGAAAGGGGGTTGTTCACCATTAGATACTGCAAACATTGAAATACTGATATAGTTGTTAATGTTGTTATTGTTGCTGTTTGATGTTACATATATAGTCTTAATTTACATTTTATCTACTGTAAAGCGCGCAAGAGCATCTGCCTATGATTTGCTGTGCTATGTAAGATTAAATTATTATTATTATTATTATTATTATTATTATTATTATTATAATAACAACTAGGGTGTACTGGGGCTGTCAACACTGACCCTTCTTCCTCCCCTGGGAGATTAGTGTCAAATTGTTTACTTCTGAAATAAACGTCTTTCTATACGCATGCTTGTACACACTGATTGCGTTTCCTTTGTTGCTTTGTTCCTGCAGCCTCCTTATGTGATGGACAGGTGGAAGGTGGCAATCGATTGTTGTGCACCCACAGTGGAGTGTATCGTGTCATATGAGGTGCGTGTTGTATACATGTGGTGGGGGTGGCAAGTGGTGGAGGGAAGTGATCGATTTCTGTGATTTTTACTTAGCAGTATCTTTAATCATTAGTAGTATTGTATACACCGGACAGTTGTGTTCTGTGTAATCACGTCTTATTCCCAGTTATGGCTGTCAATATTTTTTGGTGAATCAAAACCCAATAGAGCGTTTTCACTCAGTCTCCAGATATTCAAATGACAATGGGTAAGGCGGCCATGTTGGTGTACCTAACAACGGAAAGCAATTATAACTCTATTGTTGAGGTACACCAACATGGCGGCTCTGACGTCAGGTGAAAACGCTCTATAAAGTGATTGCTAAATAGACGTTGTTACGTATTGCATATGTGTTTCACAGACCGAGAGATGGCAGTCGTAGTATCAGGCAACACGACGATGTGGGAACAGTTATGGTAGTGAACTAGTCAGCAGGCAAGGAAACAGTAAACTACAGGTCCCTACAGGCGCAGGTCAAGATGCCGCAGATACAGATGGTTTAGTACAGCAAGGAAGTGATAGGGTTAGTTGAGATAGATCAGATTCTTTTGGCTCAGTTCAAGAGAACAGTGAACTGAACTGAAGAGACGTTGTACATGCTGTTTGTCGTTGACAGACATTGACTGAGCTAGAACACAGTTCTTGAGTATTCCAGTCGACGGAACTTACCGTACTAACAAAGATGGCGGCTGTACATTTAACCACAATACCTTGCAAACCTAACACAACGAATAGGCACATAGAAAGCCATATATTTTTGCGAAATTCGTTTTCGTCCCTGTACTGAAAACGTTGTGGATGCTTGGTTTGAAGTTTTTAGGACTTTTCAGTGCATTTTTGTGAGTGTTTTTAGAGCTTTCGTGCACTAAGAATTATGGGTAAATATACCAGTCGCCATCTTTTTGGTATGCTCAATTCACGCGAGGACTGTGGTCACATGATCGTCGTTGTAGATTTCAGTGTTACAGATGAGTCCTTCACAAACATAAATTAAAACGTTTGAAATCGTCTCTGTGGAAGAAAATTAAGAACTAATTTTTCACAATTTGAACTTATTATACTGCGGATATCTGAAGAGGGCATTATTTTCCAGTTGTTTTGTCTTTCATAATGCTTTTTGTTCTGTGCGATTAGGAAGACAATAATGATTTTGACGCGGGAGCATCTTGCGGACTTGTTTAATTGTAATTAAAAAATTCGAAGATTTGCCCAATACTTCGGGAGAATCCAGAAATCTAGACCGAAGATTTCTGACTACGATTCTCACATGAATTCCGTTAAATGTAAGTGTTTCAACCTGCAGTCAAATGTGAAGAAACCCCGCAACACCAAGTATCTTCACACGGTTCAGCTGCAAGAGGGCGGCTCTGTACACCAACACGCCATCCAACTCACCCTCAAGCAGTCCGCGGCGTGGCCTGGGACCAGACAGCAGGTCGACTGCTTAGCCAATGGTGTGCTTGGGACTGACTCTGCCACCAAGGCAGTTGTTGTAAGTATAATGCGCATCTTTATTATAATTTCTTAAGTTGCGAGAGGTTGTCGATTGCCGAGCAGTCTATTATAGAGTTGTACCCCAGTTACCGTAAGGCAGCTGCTTATTGCGGCAACTATTTTTTTTTTAATTTGGCGCCACCCTAGGTTGTACTCATTAAATTTACCCAGTTTTCAGTCTGTGCAAGAAAAAGAAAATAAGTGTTGGACTTTGGAATTCCTGTTGAGCCTATATAGACTCGGAAGGAAACATATCAGTCAGTTACGTTAAATCTCAAGCGCCGAAATCTGTTAATTTGGTTTTGCTAAATCTTTGAAAAATTGTGAAATCAAAGTACTTGCGAAATGAAGAATTCCAAAAATCGCCAAATGTAACCATCGCAATAAATAGTTGCTTTGCGCGGCACTGAAGTAGGTGACCCGGTGCTAAGGCCTCTCTTCTTCATTCTATAGAGTTCTAATTTACAAGAAGACGTTTTTGTTGGCAATAACAATTTTTTTATGATTGTGGGAGTGGTGACGTCATCACGATGGAAGATCATTTTGGGGGCTTAAAAGTTTTTATATAACGTGTGCGCAGTGAAGTAAAGAGAATACAAAATATTACTCTTGTTCATTTGAATAAAAGATTAACAAAAGCGTGAAGCGTTTAGTCAAGCATATGTTTTGAGAAGAGTTATAGAATGATGTCATCTGTGTTGCTGCAATAATTACCAGACCATGAAGATATCTTAACAAATTGCTTCATACTCTTCGATGTCCCTTGTGGAATCCCCAAAGTCTACTTTCCATATACGGAAAGCGGTGACGTCATCAACCATACCCAATTTTTTTTCAGTGGACCAAGAAATAGTAAAAAGAGGTAGTAATATCCTTGTGCACAAACGTGGTGTGCAAACGGGGTTTTACTTCTCCATAGCAACGTTGTTTTATTTCAGTGCCCCGTTAAGGGATGACATTTTGATCTATAAATTTAATTTCTCTGCTCTTGATTAGTGTTGTAGCATGATAAACTCTGTGCATGCTCATACAGTACAGTGCAGAAACAAAGTGTGAAACTGCACAATGATTTTGTGATATTTTGCGGATTGCTATCTTTGCCTTTCTTTCACTCTCTTCGTTTCGTTCATTTTCCTTCAACTTCACTTTCCCTTTTCTAATGCCGGACTAGACACGAGCCAGCAGTGGTAGTTGTTGTTATTCTAACAATCGACAACTTCCAACAGACATCATTAACAGAGAGATACGCACGCAAGCTCTCGTCTCCAGGCTCCTCGTCGCCGCTTTTGAGTCCGCGTTCAAAGCACGCCGCAGTCTCCCCATCTTCATCCCCGTTCGCGGTCACGTGGGCCAGCAAGGTGGCGCTTGGGGTACGCTCGAGCGGAGTCACTTTTCAATCGATATCACCTGATAGACCTTCCACACCTACGTCACAGGCAGGGTCGATAGACTCCACCAGGTCGACAGGCAGCATTCCTGATGGGGGTAAGTGCAGTGTTTTGGGTCTTTTGCTGTACTTCCTTAAGAAGGAAGGCTTTCTCGGTTATGGGCGTGCTTGTTCGGTAATCAAAGTTTGATTTTCGTAATATCATGCCGTTTAAAATTGAAAGGATTCTAGTGCGTTGCCATGACAATGCTCGTCACGATCAAAACGTATCAAAACATAACTTTGACGTTATTGGTCTGTTGTGGTGCATTATTATGAACATCAAAGTTTGCCTTCGACAGGCATGTATTTTATTTTTCCCGATCATTCACACCCTGCATAACCGAGAAAAGCAATGGTGAGAATCCATAATGCAGAGTGAAATATCTGTTCATAAAATATTTATTTACCAAAGTGGATATTTTGTACTGTTACAAAAAACGTTTCAAAGACGGATAACACTTGTCTTGTTACATGAAGTTGATCGATTTTTTAGAGTGAAGGGACAAGAATATCGAGTCCTTCCTGTCGGGCATTATGTGGAGCCCAGTTCCCTTCAGTCTGATGTGTTCTTGAAATGATAATAATTATTATAACTTTGTTAATGTATCAAAGCCTTCTAGCCTGGGTAAACAAATCCCTCACTAATATGGGGACACAAAATTAATACATAACTGAAATAATGGTAAAATCTATGATTATTGTTAAATAGAAATAATATATGGGTTAAATATTTCGAGTTACAAAGGGCACAACCCTTGCAGCCATCGTCCAGTAAAGAACTAACATATTTTCGTATACTCCGCTGGAAGGAGGCAAGCGATGTTGCTGTAATGATGTAGCTGTAGCAATTTTAAGTGACAAACATTTAGAATTGCCTGAAAATCTACGAAATTCTTGAGGTTCCTATGAGCTATCCCGAGCGATTGAATCATTTGACATCACAAAATACCAAATTACTCAGCACTACATGACTCCAGTGGCTTGTTACATAGCATTTTCCAATCTTTCTGCATATTCTTGGCCCTCGAATGTTTTGGAAAATATTTTTCAAAGTCCTTGAATTTGATGTCCTGTGAGGGTGCAAACCCTGTTATGGGCTCGGATAGTCTTTCCATTTTGTGTAACAGGTGTAAGAACGAATCGCGGTGAGTTAGCAAAGGCTGTTGTTATTTCAACAGAAGAAACAGAGAGACCAAGGTCGATATCTGACGGTGTAGTGAGAAGCTTTCCGCCCCCAGGAGATAGACTTAACTACAGAGGGTCGTGGCAAGGCAGGGGAAGGCCCTCCCAGACTGCTAGACCTTATGGGCGTGGCAGGTCGAGAGGGGGGCGCGGGTCCTGGCGAGAGGAACAAGAGCGTGCACGCTACGGCCGAAGTTACAGTGATCACCCGGATTATTTTCGGAGTTCACGGCAGCATTACAGGGATGAAAGAGCCGTCGCCAGTGATGGGTATCGGAATTCTAACTGGGAAACTGTCACTGTGGACCCCAGGCTGATCACTTCTCCATCAGCAGCTCGGTTGAGGCAGGAGAAACACAGAGATAGGAGGAGTTACCACAATAATGATACAGTCAACCATTCAAGCAGCTTTGCCACTCCTGTGAACAATACGGACAGTCTTACATCAAGTACTAATACCAGCACCGACTCGGGAAGTAGAGAGTCACACGAAGATCCCGACCAGTGGGTAACTGTCGGGGGCAGACAAGGACAAGGGGGCAGGGGGGACAGGGGCAGGTACAGAGGACACTCACAAGGGAATGTGCACACAGAAAGGGGGAGGGGAGGTTCCCGAGGGGGCAGGGGTGGCCAAGGGAGAGGAAGGAATGGTGGCGAATTTAGAGGAAGTCGCCGGATGGACCGAAGAGGGCGGGTGAGGGGTAAAATGCAGTAGACATAGCTTAGCTTGTGTTTGGCATGCCTAAGGTCCTCGGGAAATGTTTTTAAATTAAATGAATAAAATTCGCATTTGAATTATAAAGGTGGGCACTCAAGATGAATACGGCTCTTGAACGCGTATATGCAACAGAAAACTGCTTCACGTCAGTGTTCGTACTCTTCCAGGAATTCCTGGTGAATATCCTGGCAGTGGATTATTTTATCCGTTCCGGGAAAGCTCCCGTGCGAAATGTTTTGTTCTTCTTTCAAGAACAGAATATCTGGAATCAATTTGGGATTAGTGACTTCAAAATACTCGTAGAAAATGCCTGGGAATTCCTAAAAAGAATCCAGGAACTTGGAAACTTTTACGAACCTTGTTCGTGTGTACGTTCACCTTTTTTTGAAAAATCTTGTCACAGTGACAGCATTACAGCGCTGCAACACGTCGCCTGAGTTCAAATTAGTTTGAAGTTGGCGATGTGTAGTACATCGTGTCTCTGTGACACATTCTTACGACAACACCAAACAACGAGACATTTCTTGAATCCTTTTTCGAGAGAGAAGTACTAAGAAAACGTAAGCTATGCGCGCGAAATCAAATGCCACCGTGTGGACAGAGTATTTGTGGCATCGAGTGTGTCAACCTCAAATAGGAAATGTTTACAAATGTTGGTTGGCCTTGACTACATATTTTAACGTAATGATTGATCGATTATTTCAGTTGCATAAGGTGGGCTAATGTGTGTCCCCGCGACCTAGCAATGTTTTCGTCTCTGCTTTTCATCTCATGCTAACAAGCCATTTTAAAACTCCCCTTGCATTTCTTTGAATCTGTTGAGACACTAACAGTACTAAAATCAAGTTCAGTGGTTGAACCTTTCCTCAAGAATTTTCTAAAAATATTTTGACTTGGAAATATGCCACGACTGATGTAAGAAATAATTCCTCGTCAGTTAGGGCCATAGTTAGTGTCAGGCAGGAAGGGCAAATCCCCCCTTAAATTTTGGACTGCAAGTATATTATTTTGGTGTATTTGTAAGAAAAAAAGAATTATGCTTTTCTTCTTTATTATTGATTTGTAATTCAGAATGAAAGAGTACGTACGTACGCACCGGTATGTCTTAGTTTAAATTGTCATCTCTATCGGAAACTTATATTAAAATTCACTCAAAACGAGCAAAACAGTAATTTTAGCAACCCTACTTCCAAAATTTTGCTTTTCTTAAAAAATATATTTTGCCCCCTCTAAATTTTGAGTCTGGCTAAGGCCCTGTACGTTATGTGAAATCCTCCTATACCTGTATCAGGGTGGTTCAGGGTGGTTCAGTTTTTTCATGCCATATATTTCTTATATGATAGCTACCGCGCCCGCTCTACCTCACACCTTTTGAAGAACTTCACTGATTATTAAAATTGTTATGTATGTTATTATCCCAGAGTACAGCGCTCGTGCGACTCAAGTATTTGGCCCAAAACACTTCAAACGTAATTTCTCACTCATAGTATTAAAAGGTAATTAAATGGCGACTCGTGACATTATAGATTAATTTCACTTGTGTTTTGTCAAAATTCTCTTTAATTTCCCGAGCCTTTACGACTTTAGAATTTTGACAAAACACGCGTGAAATTAATCTCTAATGTCACTCGTCGCCATTCAATTACCTATACTAACATAGATGTGATGTTAGGCAAGGCTGTTCTAGTATCGATCGATCGATCTATCTAAGTGCTCCATCACAATGCTCCGCCTGGTTATGGTTCTACTGGTGTAACGTTCGTCAGCAACAACAACAACAATTTTCTTTGCACTCAGAATGTTTACAGAGTATAATAAAACATGGCATAAAATGAATAGTGGCAGTTAATGCTATATGCGCAAACCATAAGACACAACAGTATAGTTTGCTAGTTAGAACTCATAATTTCAGACGTCCTGCACAATTGCAACTAAACTTTAGTGCACAAATGGTTGTTTCTTGTTGAGTATCTGTTTTCCCGTGATAGAAACAAGTTTCCCATTGTGAGTTTGCCGCTGCGGTCACACTGATCACTATCGAACGATTTTTCAGTGAAGCCACTTCACTTTAGTCGCAAAACAAGTCACTAGTTTTAGAATAAAGTGTGGCGTATGAAGCCAATACCTACAGCTCAGTACAGAGAGAAACTCGTCGCGTGTGAGAACTAGTAGTGGGAAATGCAGAAATAGATGGATGAAAATGAATCATTATCCACTTTCTCAAGTTTATTAGCCAATTAGTAGATCTAATAGTAACAGAACGAATGTGGATCGATGTTAAATAACTTTAAGAAATTGAGAACCATAATTCCCAGCTATGCCCAAGTAGTTTGTTGGGTTAATAGGGCATCAGGAACTGACGATTTCAGTTCCGTTTTGTCAGTACGTGAGGCGAAGGAGGAAGTGGGCGGATTTGCTTATAATGATAATGATATGATAGCGACATTGCATTTATATTGCGCACTTTGCATGTGAATATGTTAAAATGCGCATTATAGAATCAAAGATTGAATCGAAAGCATCTGGTTAATACATACAAGTTATACGTTGTTTTCAAATTTGTGCCAGAAAGTTTTATTATTTGTTTTGTTTCATTCTTGTTTCTCTTTATCTTCACTTGTACGGCAGTATACACTCTCTTTTTTATAAGAACGTCTTATTTTTGGGCCGAGGCTGAATTTGATTTCTTATTATAATTTTTTTTTTAACTGAGTGGACAGCCACGGACCTTCAAGGCCGTGGGTGGAGGGAAGGGGGATGCGTTCGCACCCGCCCGTCCCCTATCCACACTACTTTCGACCAGATCGCAAAGCCAAGGCAACCGTATAGTAGTTGTATAGGGTATAGATTCGTTTTGTGGAATGACAAGTTAAGAGGTCAAAACATGTGATTTCTGACAGGACCCGACTTTAAGGCAGTGGAGATGGAGGGACCATGCAATCCACCCGACCCCTAGAGCCCAGGGGGATGGGGGTGGGGACTTCCATCCTGGACAAGACGGGGATGAAAGTCGAACGTTTTCAAAGAAACCCCTAAAAGGTACTAGTATGGGTGTTGCTCGAGCTCATTAACCCACGGGCTTCGGGACGATTTGGTTACGAGTTAGGGACGAACCATTATTTTTCTGGAGGGGGGGGGGGGGTTTTAGAAATTCCGAAAAAAAGTGTTTGCAGATCTCAAATCATAAATATAAATTTTTTGTAAGCCATACAATGTAAA